>VDFB02268995.1:0-15192 GCA_007258455.2 Sequoia sempervirens | reverse complement strand
AACACTCCCACTTTTTGGCCAAAAAGTGGACTCAACTTCTTGCACACACCCGTGTACTCAATGTTGTTAATAGTCAGACATTGAGCTTCAGTGTTATTCCTTATGCCTTGAATTATTCCTTACGCCTTGACTTAACTACTAAAGATGTATGATGTATGCGAGAACGTTGAATCCCGATACCCAAAAGGACACGATAATAAGTGGACTAAAGGAGGAAGCAACTTCAACTTCTGACGATCTGATGATCTTTCACTCTTCACAGCTCGAAGGTATGCTTGTCAATGTGGTATGAAGAATGTGGAATTTGCGATCCTCGATAGCTGAGAAGGACATGTGGTAGAAAACTACAAGGGCGCGATAGACTTGGAAGGAAGTTGCGATATGGTGGGTTGGAAACCACAACCCTGTGATGGTTCAGTGAAGAAGTTTGTGATATGATGGTAACCTACAAACACTACGATGGTAGTTTGGATGGTCCATGGTGGAACGGTATTCTTTGGTATCATGGTAATAGAGAATAGAGTCATGGAAAAAGACTTTAGTGGGACTCGATAGGGAGGTGAAATTTTAGTTCAATGACATGGATGGATTGTTGGTGAAATGTGATTGGATAACAGGTCAATTCACATCGTTGTTGCAAATTTTGAATGATGACAAGGATGAGGTATTAGTGAGAAGGTGAATATTGGGGTGACAGGGAATTATCTTAGCCCAATAACATAGGGTGTATCCGATAGTGAGGTGTGAATATGGTGATTGGTGGCATGTTGAAGATGATAGTGCAGACAATGAGGAAACCATCCCTGATTGTTGGTTGGGTAATGGTGATAGTGCTAGGGAAAAATGGGTGAAAGAATTAAATGACGATCAGATTATAGGAAACCTTAGATAGCCGATGTGATTACAGTGAATAAAAATTCCTTGTTGGGGAAAATGATGTACACCCAGATTAGAAAGGAGGACGTAGAGGGGAGGAGAGAAGCTAGGTCTTGGAGAATGATTGTAGGGTCATGAGGGCCTAGAACAGAGTTAGCTTAGATGTGTGGACTTGAAAATGATGTAATGAGATAGCCCATGTAATAAGATTGAAATGTTGTAATTTCATTTTCTTCCAGTAATAAAGAAAATCATGGTTTCTTGTGTGCATTTGTTGCCTATGATTGTCGTGATTTTTAGTCTATAAGGGGAGTACCCTTTGAACATCAATTTTTGATGTAAAAATCTAGTGTTCATGTTTTATGTGATGTTGTTGGTTATTTTCATTCTTCCATTCAGTAATGTTCATTGATTATTCTACAAGGATTGAATGTTTAAATGTTTAAGTGGTTTAAATGAATATTGATTCACCCCCCTATCAATATTCTAGGTGTTCAACATTTTATGTGTGGATGCTTGGTAGAGTAGCCCCTTATCAAATAACATGGATACTAAGCACACATTGTTTAAAGCAGAGGTGAGAGGCACCTAGAGACTCATGTGGATCAACCATAATCTTACAAAAAAAAACAGAAATAAAAGGAATAAAATTGAGAAAATTGAACCTACAAAGTGAAAACATATCACATGCAAGGCTAAATAAGACTATGAACAAGCTACCCTACAACATCTATAATATCTATTCATTTTTGTTTGAACCATAATTTAACTATGTTATTTTTTAGCAAATATATTAGCAAAGTCGACAAATGATATCTTATCAATTTTAAAACTAACTTTAAACATTGTTGTTTGTATTGTAGAACTATTTTTTATGTAGCTAAAAAATTTGATCTCTTATTCTAGCATTCACATAAATCTATTAACATTCTAGCATATTAATAATTATATTTTTTTCAAAATTTATATCTCAATGTAACAACTAATAACAATTTATTGTGTGGTGATCTTCACTAGTGACTACACATAATTTTAAGATTTTGATTCCACTCATTTTACTACATACATATTGAGATGTAGGATTGATTGTGTTTCATAGCACCTTTACTTCACTTACCATAGTCCTTGTAATTTTTCATAACCTAATTAATATATGAGAGTAACTAATTCATTTCATGCATATAATGTAAGATGCTACTAAGCTAGGGCCTAAATTTCATAGTCAACCTTGCTTGCTAAGCAATTTTTTTGTTACACACACACATTATATATTTGAATGCTCAATTTGCACTTGGTCAAACATAGACAAATATGAGCATTTAGTCAATTTAAAAAAAAAGAAATAAAAGCATTCCTTATGAAATAGTTGAGCATGCAAACAAAATGGAAACATTTGTCAAACTAACATGAAACCTCAAGAAAATGAACAATGAAATCCTATTCTATGCTACTCAAACCATCATCCCATAGGGGGATTGGTGCTACTTTGATGTGGAAAGTAGCCCTTTCCCAACCCCTCAGAAAATATTCCAAGATGTAGATGATTCCAAGTATGAGATTGATGTAAAGTGATAATGGAAACAAGCTAAAATTGGATGAACATTAGTGATCAATGTGCCCATAGTAAGATTGCATAAAGTTGTGGATCCATTTCAAGTAGAAGAGGCCTCTAATTATAGGAGTGAAGGATTGAAGAATGGATAAAATTGGTAGATGTGGGACTAAAATGAGATTCAATAGTATTGTGACACTTGTCACAAGGCTAATGAAAGCCATAGAGATATGTGCTCACACATGTGTGAGCACATCTTTGCAGAAGGGATGTGTAAGAGGAGTAAATGCTTAGGTTGCTTGTGTAAGAGGAGTGTAAGAGGCTATTTAAGGAATGTGGTTGAGATGTAAGAGGGACAAGATGGCATGTAAGAGGCCATTTAAGGCCTTGTGTAAGAGAAAGGTGGCTATTAAAGACCTTGTAAGAAGCATTAATATTTGCTCAAGAAAGTCAAATAACTAGAGTTATTGAAGGAATATTCCCAAAGAATATGCCTTTATGAGGGAAATAGGCTATTTAGTTAATTAGGAGAAATTATTTTCTTGTGCAACTTGGTTAGTTGACCATGGGTTTCATTTGACCAAGGTTGAGTCAAAATCTAGAGCATGGGTAATAAGGATTAGGAGGAGATTAGAGTTAATTAATTTAGAATTTAATCAAATCAAGTGGGTTAAGGGATTATGACATTTGATTTAACAAATTTGATTTATCTAATCAAATGAGATGACTTTAGAAATTTAATTAAATAATTTGATTTATTTAATTAAATGTGGTGAACATTAGTGAGGAGGAAGTAAATTAATCTAATAAACTTAAATAATTGATTAATAGTAGAAATGATGATTTGAATGTCTACATTTTTCCACTCTTTGAAGCAATGTACTAGTTGTGTTGGTTCAAAGACTGATGCTTCCAAGATTGGAATTCAATTTTTTTTTTTTTTTTTTGAATGCCCCACTATTGCCTCAATGGAAAGAATTGTGCTCGTACACTGCCCCCTCGAGAGATTGGGAAAAAAATTAACTTTTAGGTCGAGCTCGCAAAAAGAGGTTCAAAATAGTGAAATGAGAAGGTTAGAATAACATATCTATATTATGATGATGATGCAAATGAGATGGTTTTTAAGATGCGTAGAATAACAAATCTATATTATGATAAACACTTAAATGATGATGTAGTGTATGGATGATGTTTCCTATTATGATGAGATGTCATGATTATGCAAGATGTTGGTAGTTTGTGGATGTAGGATGGATGTATTGCTATTTTGGTGAATTTCATGATATCATGTTAGCATGAAAGAGGATAGTAGAATGAGAGGAATCAACCCTTGATTCTAAGAAGATGCAGAAGTCCAACAAGTCCATGAGTCATTGAGACTTTATTAGATATAATGATGAGTGATGATGATTTTCTTATCGAGGGATTGTGACACAAATGGCACATCTTTACTTATTTTTGATAACATGTAGATACAATGCATCAAGGTATAGACAACTAGGATGGCATCATATCTAGTGTGATGGACTTTGACTTAGCAAATAGATATGAGTACCCTTGTTCACACCCGACATACAGAAACCTTACTAGGATGTACTTTTGACATGTCAAAAATATTAGACTAAAACATAGAACGAAAAAACCTTCACATTTAATAGTCAACGAGCTATTCAAAATATCCTCCATACATACCTAACAAAGCAAGTATTCACCAAGGTTATATTACAAGAACATCCAACAAACACAACAAACAAAAAATAATGATCAATGCCCCATTCCTTTCTCTCTAAACTTTTTTGATAGAAATCATTGAGAGGTCATTGGAATTTCAATAATAAGATAAATCATAAGAAAAGATCAAACAACTCAACAAGCTAATGTTCTTCATACCTCTAGCCAGAATGTGAATGCCTAAATCTGCACTTGGTCAAACATAGACAAATATGAGCATATTAGTCAATTTAAACAAATGAAATAAAAGAATTCCCTGTGAAATAGTTGAGCATGCAAACAAAATGGAAACATTTGGGTATGCGCAGGATCATCATGGAAAAAAATAGGCCCTTAAGTGGTGAAAATTTCAGAAAAACTAGAGTTAGGCAACTTGATGTAAAAATTTGAATAAGTTATCTATATTATTTCAAAAATATATAAGAATAGGATTTGTAGCAAATTGAATTTAGTTTCTAAACTACTAGGTTTATTTTTTTTAAATACTATTTGGTGAAAATTTGAAATTTCATTGTAGTAGTACCTAAATTTCAGGGAAAAAATAAGAAGTAGGTGTTTGTTTGACCACCCTAACCACAATAAAATGATAATATTTTCTTATAATACTTTAGATATAAGTAGAGGACTCATGTCCCGATGTGATGCATATTTTTTTGTATTCTTTTCTCAAATAAATAATAAAAAATATAAAAAATTGTATGTCTGACCACCATAGCTTGGTCAAAACTTCATGAAATTCATTTTTTTTAATCCTATAGTATGTGAACCATAGAATGTGACTCATGTTTTAGATTCAAAAAATGTGATACCATTTGAAAGCTATAGATGTTTTACAATCAACCTATCAATTAGGACTTTATTCATAATTCAAATAGAAAATGAATAATAATTATTTATTAAATTCAAAGTAAAGCGTAATTTATATTGGTGGAAAGATGAGAATCTCCTTTAAAAACATTTTTCATTTCATCAATTTTGGGTAAAAAAAAGTCGTCAGCCACATACCCATCATATCGCCACTTTTTGGCCTATCATGATTCTACACATACCCATTTATCAAACTAACATGAAACCACAAGAAAATGAACAATGAAATCCTATTATATGCTACTCAAACCATCATCCCATAGGGGGATTGGTGCTACTTTGATGAGGAAAGTAGCCCTTTCCCAAACCCTTTGATAAGCTTCCAAGATGTGATGAAAATGAGTGATGAATGTGGCTATAGTAAAATTTCATATGATTGTGGATCCATTTCAAGTAGAAGAGGTGTCTACTTATAGGAGTGAAGGGTTGAAGAATGAAGAGAAAGGATGAATGTGGGATTAAACATATGACCAATAGCATTGTGACACTTGTCACAAGGCTAATAAAAGCCTAAGGAGATATTATTGGAGAACATTTTGAAAAATATGAAGAGTTAGTGCCTATAGGTGAAGGGGTGAGGGAGATGTAAGAGAATTCAAAGCATGTGAATAAGAATGTAAGAGAATTTAATGCCTTTTTAAGGGGAATTAAGGGCTTTGTGAGAAGCATTTAAAACCTTGTAAGAAGTTTAAATGCTTTTGGGATAGAAAGTCAACAAAAGGGGCTTTAATGGAATATTCCCTAGAATATGCCTTTGTGAGGATAAATAAGGTAATTACTTATTTAAAAGAATTGATTTTCTTGTGCAATTTGGTTAGTTGAACAAGGGTTGACTTAACCAATGGTGGGGTTTAGTTGACCAAGGTTGAGTCAAAATCTAAAGAAATGGTTAATGAGGATTAGGAAAAGATTAGAGTTAATTAATTTATAATTTAATCAACTCAAGTGGGTTAGGGGATTTATGAAATTTGATTTATTTAATCAACCTAACCCTCTTGAGTTGATTAAATTTTGAATTAATTAACTCTAATATCCTCTTAATCCTTATTACCCGTTCTCTATCTTTTGACTCAACCTTGGTCAAACTAAATCCATTGTCAACTAACCAAGTTGCACATGAAAATAATTTCTTCTAATTAATTAAATATCCTATTTCCCTCACAAATTCATATTCTTTAGGAATATTCCTTCAATAACTCCACTTATTTGACTTTCTTGAAAAAATATTAATGCATCTTACAAGGTCTTTAATAGCCACCTTTCTCTTACAAAAGGCCTCAATGGCCTCTTACATGTCATATTATCCCTCTTACATCTCAACCACATTCCTTAAATAGCCTCTTGCACCCTCTTACACATCCCTTCACCCAAGATGTGCTCACACATGTGTGAACACATATCTCCATGGTTTTCATTAGCCTTGTGACAAATGTCACAATGCTATTGAATCTCATTTTAGTCTCACATATACCAATTTCATCCATTCTTCAACCCTTCACTCCTATAAGTAGAGGCCTCTTCTACTTGAAATGGATCCACAACTTTATGCAATCTTACTATAGGCACATTCATCACTCATGTTCATCAAATCTTAGCTTGTTTCTATTATCACTTTACATCAATCTCATACTTGGAATCATCTAGATCTTGGAAGCTTGTCTAAGGGGTTGGGAAAGGAATACTTTCCACATCAAAGTAGCACCAATCACCCTATGGGATGCTGGTTTGAGTAGCATAGAATATAATTTCATTTTTCATTTGCTTGAGGTTTCATGTTAGTTTGATAAATGTTTCCATTTTGTTTGCTTGCTCAACTATTCCATAGGGAATGCTTTTATTTTGTTTGTTTAAATTGACTAATATGCTCATATTTGTCTATGTTTGACCAAGTACAAATTGAGTATTCACATTCTGGTGCCCACCATCTAGAGGTTATACCTTGAGCCTCAAGGAAAGTTCTAGAGGTTATACAAAGCCTCAACTAGCTATATAACTAAAAGAGAATATCGCATTAGATTGCAGTCTAGAGGTTATACCTTGAGTCTCAAGGAAAGTTTGTTAGTCTATAGAATATTTTCCATCTTAGATTTAGCATATACTCGCAAGTTGCAATCGAATCAGTGTTAGATGTTTGGCATAAATTCAATTTTATTTTCTTAATCTATTCCAAATGCTATCAGATCTTTTATTGACTATGATATTTTATTGACTGGCTGTATAATTTTTCTTTAATAATTTTTTTTCCTAAATACATCTATATTTATGTTTGTTATCCATTGTCTTTGTTATTGAACATCTACATCAGTTGATGAGATTGAATCCCTTCATGATTATAATAATTAAAAATGATCAATGAAGGTGCAAAGTAACTATAGAAAAGGTAGGGTATTATTTGTTTTAAATAAATCAATTTATGTTCACAGTGATTTAAATTCCTTATAAATGTGGGTTTGAAAGTGCTTGTGCTCTTCTTGATCATTTGAGAAGCCTTTGAAAATATTTTAATACATGGCTAATGCATAAACCATTTATTGTTATTTATAATACATTTACATTTTAGGGGAAAACATAAATGATACATCCATCAAATGTTTGGTAAATATTATTGCTCACAGGAAAAGTTGGCATAGCAAATTTTGGAGTTTAGTGGTGAACTTCTAAGGGGATGTTTTGTTTGAGTATTAAAATCTATTTTTGAGTGCAAAATACCCAAATTGAATTTTTTGTGCATTGGTTTATTAGTGGGTGTTATACCCAAATAAAATTTGTTGTGAATTTATTTCTTGAATATAATGGTGTAGCAAGACGAAGAAGTTCAAAAAAAAAAAAACAAGCAAATTTGAGTTGGAGAACTGGACATTGGAATTGAAAAAGAATTTTTAAATGCTCATTGTAATAATCTAGGGTATCCATTGCTACTTTCATTTTCTGTTTTAGACCAACTAGCTTTATATTGGGTTTAAAATTAATCATTGATTTTATATTTTCAAGTTTGTTAAAATTAAACTTAGAAATTTACTAGACATTACTATGTGGGATAAATTGAACAAGGAAAATTCACACCTAGTTTGGTGCTTAAAATGAATTCACCATTGCTTTGAAGGTTAAAACAAACAAGTGCTTGAAGTGAGTGATCTTGTTTTTGATGCGCTTTGAGTATGTATCCTCTCCCCTTGTGCTTTGTGTAATATTGGGTGAAGAGAAACACTCAAAGTGTTATTTTCTTGATTTTGTACATTTAAGGTGTGTATCCTCTTCCCTCATGCCTTTTAGCAATCTTGGGTGATGAAAAAACATCTTGATTCTTTTTTCACATTTGTTTTCATGTCAAAGTGTTACCTTTAGATGGGCCTTCCTCCCAACTTGAGAGAGGGAATGACCCAAAGCGATGCTTTCATATTCAGTCTACTATATAAATGAAATGTTGGTGATTAAAGTCATCAACCAGCTAGTGTTGTCATATCATACTGACAGGTGCCACCCATAGTATCCATTTGATATGTTAAAATGTCTTTTTAGTAAGGGAGTGGGAGACTTCTTAATTGAGCTAATCTTTCCACATGTATGGCACCAGTGTTTTATCCTAAATATCCAAAATAAGAACCAAATTTTTGTAGTGGCCAAAAAAATTTATGCTTTCTAGTGTAGGAATAGTCATTTTGAAGCCACCCCATGTTCCACTATTCATTGTAGAAACAAAAAATCCTTTATATCTTCGAATCTTTTCGGTTTGATATTTGGTGTGCTTGAGAAGTGTGTGTTGTATAAGGGGGAACCAGTGCCACCAAATCTCTAGCTATTCACTTTTTCTTAGTGTTTCGAGCAATCTGAGTGGGGACTAAGCAAGTAGTATCTCTTTAGCCTAGGGTTGTGCATTTTTCAAGTGAGTTGAACACATTGCTTGATTCCAAAGCACTAAAACAAACATTTAAAAATAATAAAAATGTCAAACCCTTTGAAAAGAGTGAATACCTTTGAAGATTCCAGTTATTACTACTTTTCCCTAAGGATTTCATCCTTAGAGGCTTCTAAATACTTGGGCTCATATCTCAATTTGCTCTCTTCAAATTCAACTTAGGGAAATTATGGGCTTAGCTCTTTGATTTTCACATAATGGATCTTGTCAAATGAAAAGGAGCTTAGACATAGAAACTTAGTTTGAAATTTAAGCAAGACAAGTTGATGTGGTAAAAAAAATCCACTAATAAAGATAAAATCACAACTGAACCCCACATATGTGTTTGTCTTCATGATTTCTTGTAAGGTCAAAATTCCAAAACAAAGATCCACATTCTGTCACTTAAAACTTAGGTGTCATAGTCAAAATTCCATCAAGAAACATCTTGGTAATGAATTTTTATAGACGCATTTCTATGAGGGATAATCCATACTTGTATATCCATTATGAGCCCCTCATTTAAGCTATTGATCTTGATTCATTTAATATAGGGTAAAGCATGTTCTTCAACACCTTGGTCTTGTAAACAATTTTTTTTTAGGTTCATCTAGGGTCAAAAAAGACATTTCATCCATCCCCCAAAACATTTATCAAAATCCATCTCACAAACAATGTTTTTTTAGGACTTTGGAAAAATCATCTATGCTAGAATTTTGGTAAATCACTTAGACCAAATCAAAAACATCTTGTTTAGTTAGGTGTGTGGGAATGAATCCTTTCTCACACACTTAGTTAAATTAGCAATCCCTTTTAGACAAGTTCATTGTAAGATCAAAACAAATCAAAATTTAAATTAAAATCCTAAGATCTAATATTAATCCAAGGTTCTCAAAAAAGTTCAAAACATCCATATCATTCAGCCCCTCATCTTTCACAACATCATCATTTAATCCTAAAACATCCTATAATTTCTTTTTGTACCTAAAATTTTAGATCAACCAAAGGAGTTAAAGGTTCATCCCACATATTCCTAAAAGTTTATCCCAATTTTATGGTCCAAACAAGGTCACAACACAAGAAGATCATGGAGCAAAACAAAGAAACATTAACCACAAGTCATTTAAGCCAAAAAGAATTTGAACCTAGGGTATCTACTAATCCTCCACCTAATCCCCCTCAAATACCACAAGATATTCAAGAGGGATGTTTCTATGTGGAGGATGTCACAGCCAATTACAAAGAGATGTACCAAGATGAATTTCTCAAATTACTACAAAATCCAAAAACCCACAAACTTGTCAACACAATCATGAAACTAAAATACCCCTAAATGTTGGCATTGGAAAAAGAAGGAGTGAAACTCCCTTCCAATTTTGATTTAAGCACCATTGTCAAACAACCTTTGGGGAACATACCACAAACATCATTCACACCTTCATTTCCAAGCATAATACAACCCATATCTCAACCATCATCATCCCATGCACCAAGTCAACCCATGATCACCAAGGGAAGCTCATTACTCTAAACCCTTCTAGGGAACCCACTTGTAAAAAATAAAAAATTGGAGGCCAACATAGTATTGGGTATGCCAAACATCATCCCACAAGACCCCAAACAACCATATGTACCACTTATCTTTCATGACACAAATAATCCATCTTCTTTCCATGCCATACCTGGCTATGCCCTTGATACAAAAGGTTACACCCCCATAATCTCACATGGAAAATTTGATCTATTTGGACAAGTGGGTACCTTCAATGCTTCATCTTCACTCCCACAAGGGAGTGTATCACAATAATATCCACAATTCCCTATTATGACACCATCATCTACACCAAATCAAGGTATAGGAAAAATATTGTCATCAAACACATCAATCCAAAATCAACCAAACCAAGTCAACCCCCCAAACACAAATCAAATCAACCCATCCATCATACCAAATCCTCTAAACATTCCACTTATATTACAACACCAAGTGGCATCATCCCAAATCTCTCAACTAATGATCACATTATCTACAACACCTCAAAATCTAGCCTCACAAGGGCTAAGCACATTAAATATAGTTCCAAATCCACCATCTATTACCCAACCTCTCATCATTACACAACAACCACCTCAAAAAAAACCCAAACAAACTCTTACCACACCCTCTCACACCATTCCTCAAAATCCCCCACCTCCACCTCTAAATCCTAATGCAATAAATCAATACAGCATCACATTGCAAGCAACACAACAAGCTTATCAAAAGGAATTGCAGCAATTACAATCCCAACAAGATCAAGCAGACACTCAAGCTCAAGACCAAGTACAAATGCAAGTGCAAACTTTACTCTAACAACAACAAGCTCAAGCACAAGCATAATATTTTCTAGAACACCAACGAGCCACACAATAGACACAACAACAGGCTATAGCTCAAGCCCAAGCACAATCCTTGTTACAAAAAACAAGCCTATCAACAATCTCTACAACAAAACCATACACAACAACAAGTGTTGATAGCACAACAACAACAAACAACACAATAACAGGCTTAGCAACATGTGCTATTAGCACAATGACAACAACCACAACAACAAGCCCAACAACAAGAATTTTTGGCACAACAACAATAGGAATACCAACAAGAATTGCTTGCACAACAAGGCATCCAACAACCCTTCACAAACATGCAACAAAATGCCTTGAACCTTAACATGCAAGTAACACAAGCCACGACATCATCTACCCAATAAACCATACCATCCCAAAACACATACATTCCGCCACCTAGTCCACAAACTAATCTTTCCACATAGGTCAAATATCTCAGAGAAAATACAAGACATTCAATCTAGAAAAGAAAAAAAATTATACACCCAACAAGATTTGTGCCCCTATCCATTTGATAGGAATATTGTTATGGTTCCATTCCCACCAGGATTCAAAATACCAAAATTTACCAGATATTGAGGAAAAGGAAATCTTGAGGATCATATTAGAGAATTTCATGTACATTTCATGGAAGTAGCCTATGACGATTCTTATTTGATGCGACTCTTCCCCTGAAGCTTGGTTGATCCTACAATGGAATGGTTCTCTTGCTTACCTCCTGGCATCAAAAAGTTCTAATAAGTCATGAACCTATGCATAGAAAACTAATCATTTAACTTAGGCATGTATGTAAGCCTAGAGGAACTATCTAGCCTCAAACAAGCTAAGGTAGAGATATTTGTGGCTTTCTTACAATGATGGAGATCTAGAACTACCAAAAGAAAATGGTCCATGCCAGAGGAACAACCAATTGGAACCATCATCTCTAACCTTGATGGGGAGTTGTCCTTTCATCTAAAAATGTAGTGCATCGTGACATATGAACAACTAATCCCCAAGGCTCTTAACATTGAAAGATTCCTCATGACACAAGGGCGCACACTCATATACCAAGACAATAGACCATCGACTAGCTACAATGAAAAACCTCACACTTGAGCTAAGAATAAAAATATTACCAATGATGGTGTTGTTGATGCAAAATTTGTTATTAGTGCTCCAAGGCAAAACATGCAACAACAAACATATCCACAACATAACACTCATCAAATCAACATGCAACAACCCATCTATCAAAACACACTGCAAACAAACCCATCACAACAACAACCAAGTAATCAAATAGTTAACAATGTAAACACTCAAGGAGGACCACCACCAAGGAACAAATATCCACCAAAACATAAGTATACACCATTGGGGGAACCCATTGAATACATCATCCAAAAACTAGTACAAGCAAACCTCATCACACTCCCTATCTATGAAAATTAGCAATAACCTCAAGTTAAACCACCTTGGTATAATGAAAATAATCTTGGTGATTTTCACAAGATCAAGGAACACACAACAACTAGTTGTATGAGGCTCAAAAATATTATCTAGGACCTCATTGACGATAAGAATATAACCATCAACCAACCATCGGGAAACCAAGATATCAAGATATACACAAATCCGATGTCGGATCAAAAAAAAGGAAAAGGGAAGAATTACACTAATGTAAACCATGTCTATGACCATGCTTTAGCATCATTGGATGAGTTTGTAATAGTCATCAACATCACAGGGCCTAGAGCAGAGGGTGGAGTCACCACACATAGTGACAATATCTCTATCCAAGAGCATCACCACCACCAAGGGAACCACCTACCAATACAAAATCAAACCCTAGTGTTTATAGCGCCTTGGAACAACTAAAAAAGACCCCAACCCAAATCTCCACCATGGAGTTACTTAAAATATTGCCTACACCTAGGGATATTTTGGAGAAGGCTTTGACCACATCCTTCATTCCCATGAACATTGATACATACCAATTTCAAGATATGGTTGAACTCATTGCTACACCACATCTTCTTACATTTTATGAGCATGACCTCCTGACCCAACCATCACATAACCACACGCTCCATCTTGAAGTATTGGTCCATAAGAACAAATTCAAGAGAGTCCTAGTGAATGGGGGTGTAGGCTTAAATACTTGTACATACCTTGTAGCTAGTAAAAAATCTAAGCTTTTTTGAGGATGTTATCAAAAAAGGAAAGGTGATAACCATCAAGGCTTATGATGATCAAGAATGGGTGTCCCAAGGAACCATCCAACTCCCCATCCAAGTGGGTCCAACCATGATGCAAACCACCTACCAAGTCCTTGACCTTTAGCTTCTATATAATATTCTCCTAGGGCATCCATAGATCCATGGGATGCATGCCATCTAATCTACTTTTCATCAATGTGTAAAATCCCCTTACCAAAATCAAGAAGTCATGATCCATGGTGATTTTGAACCTTTCTATTATTGCAAGAATTTGGAAGCCAAATATTACAAGATCTCCCAAGTTCCTAGAAATGATGAGGGACCCACATCTCCCTATGTTGATCCACCCACTTTAGCCTCCACTTTTGAGACAAAGACACCCACATCCATAACATCCAAAATATCAAAGTTGTAATTAGAGATAATGGTTGTGGGGACTATAACTTTCAAAAGGGCACATATGTGGTGGGAGAGTTACCTCAATCTCCTAAGTCACATGGAAGACCAGAACCTAGTGAAGGTCCATCCAAGACATTCACGACATCTCCTACCACATTAAAAAAGTGGGGGTATTTGAGCAAAGAATTTGTGGATGAAGAAGATGTCTCAAATCTTTTATATCAAGATAACTGACCTACAACCATTCCCCTGATGAACGAGGACAACAAGGGTGCACAGTTAATGTTTGGATGGGGCTACAACAAAAATGAAAAGCTCAAGAAAAATGACAATGACCTATTAGAACCTATCATTCCTAAGAAGCACCCAAAGAATCTTGGCCTTGGGTGTACCCCTATTAAGGTGACCATACTTGGCAAAGGTGCTCCTATTAAAATGGTCAAATCTTCCTCTTTGGTACTCGTCTCACTTAGTAGTTCCTTTAAGGACCCCATCTCTGACCTACCTTTTCTATTTGAGGATTCCTCTCTTTTCATGATCACCTCCATGTCATTCGAGACTAAACTAACCAAGTCATTGAGCTAAAACTAATTTACCCCAAACTCATTAACTATGACCAACAAGAACCATCAATCTTAGATACATTAAAAAAAAAGAGGCTCTCTTAGAATTCATGGGACTAAGGGATAATCTACCATATGGAGATCACAAAGTAGGGTTCAACATTGAATTGGACACACATGCTTACTATGGGGAAGCAATTGAATCTCTTAGTCACAAAATTGAAAATCTAAGAGTAACATCTTGATCCTTAAGTGAAAACCACATTGTAGCACTTTCTGATCCTAAATAGTAAAAACAAAGGATGCATCTACTAAAGAAAACCTCTCCAAGGTGCCAAAGGATGAGGGATTCAATCTTCCCCTCAATGCCATCCATCAAGAGAAATCAGCAGTCCTAGCAGAAAAGTGCAACCTAGTGAACTTGGAAACCGAAGAGGCCCTACACATTACTTTCTACACCAAGTCACTTTTGACCAAGGAGCAATAAAATCTAGCAACATTTCTAAAGGAAAGGAAAGGAAAATCCGCTGATATGCCAGGTCTTCATCCTAAAATAGAAAAACTTGTGAGACAAAAATTGAGAAAGATGCATCCACAAATCGCCTCATTGGTCAAACTTGAGCTACAAAAACTCCTTGATGTAGGATTCATCCAACCCAACGATTATCCAAAATGGGTTTCCAACCTTGTACCTATTTCCAAGCACATCAGGGGCAT
>VDFB02268994.1:0-15461 GCA_007258455.2 Sequoia sempervirens | reverse complement strand
AGAAATGCTGGTGGAAGAGATGTAGTGGCAGCCCTCCAGAGACAGATTGATGCGTTACAAGAGCAGTTGAGAAGAGGGTTAACCTTGAGGGAGGAAAGTGAGGATGAAGGAGAGGAAGAAGGTTCAAATGTAGAAGAGGAAGAAGAAGCAATTGATCAAGACCAAATGCAGATAATAAGGGCCATTTTGAAGATCAAGAAAAAACCCAGAGCAGAAGTTCCCAGTTATTTTGAAAGTTTGAACCCAGAAGAGTTGATTGACTGGATCAACGAGCTAGAAGAATATTTTGAGTATGAAGAAATAGAGGACCCAGATCAGGTTAAGTTTGTGAAAATGAAGCTAAAGGGCCATGCCAGTATTTGGTGGAAAGAAGTCTAGTATGAAAGAAATCAAAGAGGAAAAGGAAATATCACCAAATGGGATCGCATGGTAGAGAAACTGAAGAAGCAGTTCATACCAGTGGACTACGAGTTAGATCTGTTGAAGAAATTGCAAGGTTTGAAGCAAGGAAGCAAATTTGTGTGAATATTTTCACAAGATAATCATTAGAATGGGCCACACAGAGGCCAATAAGGAGAAGGTAGCTCGATATCTTAATGGGTTACCAATCGAAAGCATTCAGAGGAGTTAAGCCTAGTCAAAACGACTACCATTATGATGTGTATCACTTTGTTCTAAAGGTGGAAGAGAAGCTAAAACAAAGATCTGATGGAAAGCAAAAAAGGACGAGGAGGTCAAAGTGGAAGGGGCATGGAAGACCTTCGTGAAGCCGAAACCGATGATGAAAAGAAAAGTGAAGATGTGGGTACCAGCCAGCCAGCGAAATTAGATTAACTTCTATCACTTCGATCAAAACAGCGGGTGATCAAAGAGGTAGATGACGAGGGAGATATGGACAGGGATCTAGAAGAGGTGGTTTCAGAGGAACATGTTTCTAGTGTGGTGAAGAAGGGCATCGAGCCAATGAATGTCCACAACACTAAGGAAGGGCAGAAAAAAGGCCAGAAGGTCGTGGAAGGTTGCACATGCATGAGGAGGCCCAACTGAACATCTGATGATGCCAAAGGAGAAGCCCTAGTGGGATTAGGAGATTCCGTGATCGAGGAAAATGAACCGTAATAGAGGAAGAACTGCTTCACAAGGTGCAAGCGGAAAGAAAAAATGTTGTGATGTCATTATTGATGGTGGAGCACCGAATTTGGTGTCAAGAGATGGTCACAAAGTTGAAGTCGAAGAGGGAAAGGCACCCGCGATCCTGCATCGATTGCCTGGTTGCAAGTAAAGACTACAAAGTTTTGGTCAATGAAGCGCCTAGTAAAGTTCAAGATCGGAGCTACCATGATGAGGTACTTTGTGATATCATCCCCATGGATGCATATCACATGTTGTTGGGAGGCCGTGGCAGTTCGATAGGCGAGCTATACATGATGGCCATGCAAACACTTATTCCTTGACAAAGGATGGGGTTCATCACTAGTTGAAACCCCTAAAGGAGACCGAAGAAAAGGTATGCAGTAGTGCTAGAATTTGTTATGTAGATGGAAGAAAATTTTTAGAAGGTATGAAGCATGAGCGTGTGTGTTATGCATTGATTCCTAGAGTGAGTAAGGAGGATAGTGGGAAGGTTCTAGAAGAAGTTTCTGGGATGTTGGATGAGTTTTAGGATATTGTTTCTGATAATGTACCTGAGGGTTTACCACCAATAAGGGAAGATCGAGTCATCGATTGACTTGATTCCTGGAGCTAGTTTGCCAAATAAGGCAGCTCATAGAATGACTCTAGCAGAAAATGAGGAGTTGAACAGCATAATTCAAGAGTTATTGAGAAAGGGTTTGATACCGAGAGTTTGAGTCCATATGCGACCGCAGTTACTAGCACTCAAAGAATGATGGGGAGAGGATGTGTACGATTCTCGAGCCATAAACAAGATAACAATCAACTACAGATTTCCCTGCCAAGGATGGATGACTGATGGACTGTTTGAGTGGAGCCTAGTACTTCACAAAGATTGATCTGAAGAGTGGATATCACTAGATCCGGATTTGAGAGGGAGATGAATGGAAGACGCCTTCAAGACCAAAGAGGGCCTGTGATGAGTGGTTAGTCATGCCTTTGGGCTAACCAATGCACCAAGCATATTCATGCTCCTATAAATGAGGTAATTAAAAGAATTTATGGAAGTTTTATTATGTATTTAGATGATATTTTGATTTTCAGTAAGACATTGATGAGCATCTGATGCATATTCAGAGAGCCTTTGAGAAGTTAAGAGAAGAGAAACTGTTGATTAATCTGAAGAAGTGCAGTTTTGTGAAGAGGGAGTTAGTGTACTTGGGGTTTGTTGTCTCAGCAGAAGGTCTCAAGATGGACCCAGAGAAGGTGAAGGCTATTTTGGAATGGCCTACCCCAAGAACTGCTACCGAGGTGAGATCTTTCCATGGTTTGGCTAGTTTTTATAGAAAGTTCATTAGAAACTTTAGTAGTATTTGTGGACCCCTGACTGAAACAATGAGAGGGGATAGAAAAGAATTCAAGTGGAGCACTGGAGCGGAAAATATTTTTGAACTATTGAAGCAGAAGGTAATAGAGCAACCTATTCTACCCCTCCCAAATTTCAACAAGGTGTTTCAGGTGGATTGTGATGCCAGTGGTTTGCCATTGGAGCAGTGTTGAGCTAAGAAGGTAAGCCAATTGCCTATTTCAGTGAAAAGTTAAATGATACCAAGAGAAAGTATTATGTATATGATCAGGAATTTTATGCAATAGTTCAAGCATTAAAGAAATGGAGACATTATTTGTTGTCGAAGGAATTTGTTCTATATACTAATCATCAGGCCTTGCAGTACCTAAATATTCAGGGAAAATTAAATCAAAGGCATATGAAATGGGTAGAGTTATTGCAAAGTTATACCTTTGTTTTGAAACATAGGAGTGGGAAGTCAAATAGGGTTGTAGATTCCTTAAGTAGGAGGCATACATTGATGACAAAGATGCAGATTGAAGTGATTGGGTTCAATGAACTTAAGACACTGTATGCAAAAGATCCTAATTTCACAGAGACTTGGAAAGCTTGCAAGGAACCTATTATAGTGGATAGGACAAGGTGGATGGATTTCATAATCCAGGATGGCATGTTATTTAAGGGAAGTCAATTGTGTATCCCGAGGAGTTCCATGAGGGAGAACCTGATAAAGGAGAAGCATAGTGGAGGAATGGCAGGACATTTTGGTCGAGATAAGACCATTGCCATTATTAGTGAGCATTATTATTGGCCTCAGTTTTCACAGGATGTGAAGAAGTTTGTACAAATCTGCAGGGTATGTCAAATGGATAAAGGAGTGAGCCAGAATACAAGCTTATATCAACCCTTACCTATACTAGAGAGGCCATGGGAGGATATAAGTATGGACTTTGTTCTTGGTTTTCCAAGGACACAATGAGGGAATGATTCAATCTTTGTGGTGGTTGATAGGTTTTCGAAGATGGCACATTTCATTCCATGTCAGAAGACCCATGATGCAATCCACATTACTAACTTGTTCTTCAAAGAGGTGGTGAGGCTACATGGTATGCCAAAGAGTATTGTTTCAGATCGTGACACCAAATTTGTGAGGTACTTTTGGAGGACCTTGTGGAAGAAGCTGAAGACAGAGTTGAAGTTCAGTTCTACACACCATCCACAAATAGATGGGCAGACAGAGGTTGTTAACAGGAGTTTAGGTAACCTACTGAGATGTTTGGTAGGAGATAAACCCAAGGGATGGGACTTGATCTTACCCTAGGCAAAATTTTCTTACAACAATTGTGTCAACAGAAGTACTGGTAGATCATTGTTCCAGATTATGTATGGAGGTAGCCCCAGAACAACTCCAGAATTGAGGAAGATGGACCAAGAGAAGAAAATAAGTGCTGAAGCTAAAGATTTTGCAGAGCGCATCAAGAATATACATGAGAAGGTACAAGAACACATTAATAAGATGAATATGCAATATAAAGCTAAGGCAGATCAAAAAAGGAGGAATAAGGAGTTTCAGACTAGCGATGAAGTAATGGTCCACTTGAGGAAAGAAAGGTTTCCCGTGGGAATCTATAACAAATTGAAGATGAAGAAATTCGGTCCCTGTAAGATTTTGAAGAAGCATGATTCAGGAAATGCATATGAGGTAGAGTTGCCTGATGGAATCAACATTTCCCCTGTGTTCAACATTTCAAATTTGACAAAGTATCATGAAGGTGGAATGGAGAAAGCACTAGCAATAGGGCAGTATGGCATTCCAGCACCTACTTCAGAAAAGGAGGAGATTGAAGCAATCTTGGATAGTCATGTGGGAAGGAGTACTAGAAATAGGTAGTATGAAGAATATCTAGTGAAATGGAGAGGAAGGCCTGTGGAAGATTCATCCTAGCTATCTAAGGCAGTGATTGACTGGTTGGGTTTTCCTCAACTATTTGAGATGTGACGGGTCACTTCTCAAATTACCCTGGGTGTCTGATGCAGGAGCATCCAGTGGTGTAAGGGCAATCTTGCATCACTCAAAAATAGTTAAATTTCAAGTTTCTTAGTTTTTAGATGTTTTTACATTTTGGATACCCTTTTGTCATAATGAAATTCCCAATTTATGGTTTTTATTTTCTATTCGGGTTGAAAGATATTGCAGTTTTAGTTTCTCGATTTGCACCTAAAAATCTTTCGAAAGTTAGATTTGAGGCACTTAGAGTTCCTTAACGGCCCAAAAATTTTCCTCAAATTGGTGTAGAAATTTTGAGCATGTTATTGACTTGAGACCTTTCCAAGCGGTTCAAACGGTTCGTGAGTCAAGTCCCTCGGATCAAAAGTTATGGCCCCGAAGTTGGCACACTTTCTAGAAGATACAATTGCAAATGTTCTTTTGAAATTTGAACTTCAAGTTGTAATTTTTCGTGCCAAACCACCTAAACTCAAATTTGAATGTTGTTTTGGCTCCAAACTAAAGAGGAGCTCTATTTATGGGCGGGTTTCTAATTTTTGGGTAACTTTTTGGGGACAAGCTCGCATATTGTGAAAGGGTGATTCTGTAGCTTTCTGTAACTTGCATGTGTTGTAGAACTTGGGGATTTGAGATCCTCTGCATGTAAGAAGTTCCATTTTTTGAATAATAAAATTATTCTCTTATTTGTGGGTTATTTTCTAAGTCTCGGGCTGTGCCCTCATCATTTTTCTAGAACTATAACCAATAGAGGTAAACTATTGCCCCTTTATTATGAAACTATCCTAGTGGTTATGCAATCCCCTTGGTGATTATAAAATTTTCACTATCTTAAACTAGTAGTTTTACATGAAGATCTAGAAATTTCCATTTTCTATTTATTTCCTTCTCTTCCATATTTAACATCTCATATGAAATTAAGATACATCTTACCATTGACTCTAGAATACAAAGTCAATATTTAACAAGTTACTCCCCATTATGTGGCTTTTGGTCTCTGATGTAGGAGCATCCAAGTCCACGTGCGATCAACGTCACCAAAAAAAATCTGGTTTGGTTTTGTTGTTTTCATTTCGTTTTCTTTTCTCCATGGGCATTTCCATTTGATTTGGTGGTTGTTTGTGAAGATATGAATGATGTTTTTTCATTGATTAAAAAACATCATGTGTTTGAATTCTCATTATATGCAACTCCATTTTGTACATTCCGCTTGTGGATTGGTTTCTTCATGTGATTAAAAGACAACTTGAAATGTGTAAATTATACAAATTATTGTTCAAATCTTATGAGGGCATAGAAGATGAAAAAAAAGGGAGTCGAATCAGTTACAAAAAGAATGTGAAGGGACATTGTTCACAGGAAAGAAAAATATTTTTAAAAAAACTGTGAATGGTAAAGGACGTCCCTGGGTGAGAGGGAAGGCCCATGCCAAGGCTCGAGTATGAAGATAGAATACCAAGAAATTAAATTTTATTGTTAGTACAAATGAGGTATGATGGGTGGATGATTGTGTGAATGAAATATTGCAAGAATCAACGCAGATTGAGGAGATAGAGGCATCGATCCAGCCTAGTTTGCATAGTATTCTTTGTGAAGTGAGATGGAATGTAGGTATGTGGACTCTATCATAGAGTTCCACATGAGTTTATGATGAAGAACATAAGGAGTTATGTTGAAATCCCATACATAGCCAAAGGCTAATGGAAGGAGATTATTCTTCTTATTAATTCTTGCGAATGGAAAAATGCAGATTTTTAAATTTGGGGCGACAGATTATAAGGAGAACTCATGGTATCATGAAAAGAATAAAATGCAGCTTTAAGTCATCAGAGGAATATTAGGATACGGTAGAGGATCTTATTTTCTTTTACCTAGAATTTTTTCTTCACGATAGATGCATACTTCAAGATGGGGTTAAGTGAGTACCTAACTATGGTGGATGCATAGAATAATAGCGGGGAAGGCCAATTGAAAAGAAATTAGATTGCAATCAACTTGGCACATAATTTAGGAAGAGGGATGTGATAAAAGCGAAGGGGTCTACCTTTGTGAAAGGTCAGAGAAAATCAAATGCACAATAGGGTAGAAGTGGGAAGTTGTGGCCATAGGAGAATTGAAGGTAGTAAAAATAAGAAAATGTGTGGTGTTGGCTCATTATAGGAAAACAATAATGTAAGGGGCGGTTGTCATATGAGATAGAGATAAGGAGTCGATGCTAAGAAAGAATAGGAGGAATATGCAAAGGGAATGAGGTGTAAAAATGTAAATTGGCATATGCTATGAGAGGGAAAAATGGAGGAGAAAATAGGTAGAGATTATAAATTGCAAGTAAATGAATGAAATTGATTTGTTTTCAAATTTGAATAAGTTTTTTTTATTAGTTAAGCAACATTTACAGGGTGTTATACCCTTTACACGAGGAGCCTGTAGGGCCAAAAAGTAACCAAGTTCAAAAAAACATTAGGAAACCAAACTAAAAACAATAGAAAATGGACACAAACATTGCACACTAACAACAAAGACCCAATAGAAACAACCAGCTCAAACCACTAATTGGCCACACCCTCCCATTTTTGAATGAGGAGATTTAACACATCATCCCTAATCTAGTTGGGGCCTTCTCCCTCGGTAGTCCTATCAGCCTTCTCCTTGATGACTTCAGAAAGTGTGATCGCAGATCTATGAATCATTTTAGTAGTGAAGTGATCTAGCTTGTTGAATTTCCTTTCAAGCTTCACCACCCACTCACATAGCTTGTTGATGTCCTTGTCCATGTCATTATTCCACTAGGTCATCTCCTCCTTGATATCCCTAGGATTGGAAGAGTGGGTAGAGTCATCTTTGAGCATTTTGTTTATGTCTGAGAAATGGATAGGACCCTCCACAAATTCCTTTTCCATCTCCTCAACAATCTCTTGCCTTCATCTCCACCACCAGTCCGCTCTAAGTCACTTGAAATATCATCCACTAGGACCCCTTTATTGTTCCTAGCCATTATGTGGGACCTTTGTACACTAGTTTCACTAGTTTTTTTAGTCCCCATATCCATAGTAGCAACCACAATCGTGTCACCTTTGGAGTATTTTTCCTCAACACTTTTTCCCTCACAATTAATGGTCGACAACTCCACCCGGAACACAATGTCTTTTTTCTCCTTTTTCTTAGTTGTAGGTTTGCTTTCCATCTTGGTGGGTTTGTTCTTTAGTTCGCATAATCCAGTCGTAGCCTTGGACTGGGCCAACCCAACCTCCCCCTTCTTTTTTGATGGGGTTTTCGGCTTAGGCTCAGTAGAGGGTTCATTTTTAGTCGGGGGATTTTTCTCTTAGGACCCACTGAAGTAGCAGGGGACAGTTTATTAGAGGCAAGGTTAGGAGGTTCCAATTCTTCCACACAAATAGCTGAGATGGGTTTATGGGGGCACAAGGCCAAATGGAAGTGATAGAGCCTCAAAATGAGGCCTTGATATAGAGGCAAGGGAGATGGAAAGTCCAGGTTAAGAGTAGCAATATCACAAATTTCCTTGATCAAATTTTCCAGGGAGGTCAATAGGAAGAAAGGAAAGTTGAGGGTCATTTTGTGTCTTAGGTGGTTTAGCAGCGGTAGATGATTAAAAAAAAAAAACCTTAAATCTACCTTCTAAAGCAACATATTTCATGAGAGCAAGACACGCCCTGTCCTAGGGTTTAGGCGGCACCTCTCTGTCAAAGCCCGACTGCTTCTTAACCGGCTTCTTGTTGTCCCTGAAAAAGACATTGAGACTCAAGATCTTGAGTCTTTGTATGCTTCTTATACTTCTTTCCCTCACAAGAAAGGACCATCACCTTCGCAATCACTTCCTCATTAACCTTAGACAAGATGCCACCCATGGTGAATCTCCTCTCCCTCCATGAACCAAAAAATTGAGTTGACATTTTTTCATCATGCCCCACCAAAATTTCTAATAGTGGCGCCAAACCCCCCTCCATACAAATATGCCACACAATGGGGTCTCTAAAAAAATTGTAGGAGTTTTCAAGCTCGGTCCTTACCCTATCTGCTCCCATCTCAACCCACAACACATAGAAACTAGCCCAGGAAAAAAAGTTAGTCAAAAAATGGGTTGGTTGTCAGTGAATTTACTCACTCTTATAACATCATTACCAAGCCACCTAGGGAAATAAGGCGTAATTAAAGTTTTCAGAATTTTACACGCTTCAATGGTCATTCCCAATGAAGCCATCTCCCTGGGGCCATAATCCTTCCCTAAGTACAATAAGGTAAGGAAAAAATCCATGATAAAAAATATTAGATAATTAATACCTAACATGCCAAACATCACATTAAACTTACACATTTTCCCATGTCTTTTACCCACGGGGCCAAATTTTGAGTTCCCTAAGTACACCTCATTAAAACTATGGCCATCATTAGCTTGATCAAAAAATAATAAACCATCAAGTTGGAGATAGACATCGTGATACACATATTCTCAAAGATTTGATGGGATATGTGGTACATATGATTAGATATCCCATAAAGGCAAGTGACCCCACCTTTCTCGACATCCCTCATTGAACTCACCACATCATCTGGCTTAGTCCCCATCATCATAGGTCCTGACATATTGTGCCACCTATTCCCCCAAAAGCTAGCTTTGTTTTCCATCATCAAACATATATTTTTCTCTACTCTGCAAGGATTAATCCTTGTATATTTACTAGTAAAAATTCAAGTCTTTTCCAACATTTGCAAAGACTCCAAGAGGAGCCCAATTTGGCCAGGTCGTCCACCACTTGGTTACCTTCATGAAAGATGTGAGACAAATGTTTCCTTTCCAATTTTGTAGTCAATAATAATTTTATATCTAGCAGGATGTCCGTAATGTTCCAACTATGAGAACAACCATGATTGACCAAGTTGATCACAGTCATGGAGTCCCCTTCAATGTGTAGTTTTTTTATGCCTAGAGTGACAACTAACTCGACCCCCTTGAGCAACACCCATGATTCAAGCATCATAGAGGATTGTATACCTATAACTCCAACAAACCCTGCAATGAAGTTTCCCTTGCAGTCCCTGAGAACACCACCAATATTGGCCATAATAGGGTTTCCTTTAGTCTCTCTGTCAAAATTCAGTTTGAACCACCCAACCCCCAGTGGATTCCAAACTATGTTCCTTCTAGCTTAAGACTTGGATTCATCAAAGAATTGGTCTCTAGCTTTATGTTCCAATATTTTTCTATCTTGATCTTCATTTCAATAGGAGCCTTATCTAGTGGTTTCTAGATGTATAGAGAGATAATTTCAGTGATAAGTCTAGATCCTATAACAAAAAATTCCTTAGGACTTCTCTTTGTATCTTTGAATATTCAATTTTTCATCTCCTTCCAAAGGCACCAAAAAAGGATGGGGGAACTTGTCTCCATATTTCCATGGGGAGAGGGTGTTGGAAAGGCCCATTCCATCCTTCAATAAAGGACTTTAAGTCCTAATCCATGGTCCAATGAGTTTCCAACTTTCGGAAAGCTAGTTCCCAGACTTCAGCAGCAAATGGGAAATGCAGTAATAGGTGATCCACCAACTCTTCATTACTTTTGCATAACATGCACCTGTTTAGTATGTAGAAACCCCTTCTCTGGAACAAAGCCTTTTTGGCTTGGGCTTATCATTTTAGCCAAATGGGGTTTCAAGTGGTTCACTAGGATCTTCGAAAAGATCTTATACATAGTGATGCATAGGATGATGGGCCAAAAATCTGCCATGGTCTGTGGTTCCTTGATTTTTGGAATAAAAGCAATGAACGTGTGGTTCAATTGTTTGAGCAGCTTGCCAATATTGAAAAAATCCCTTGTTGCTAGAGTTAGGTCCTCCCCCATGATATCCCAAGAGATCTGGAAGAAAGTTGGGGGAAATTGTTAGGCCCTAGGGCCTTATACAGTCACATGTTGAACACCACAATTCAAACTTCGTCAAGAGTAACGGCCCCCAGAATATTGTCATTATTCTCCCAGGTTATAGGATTGGGAAGGGTTTCCAACAACAAGTCACCCAACGTCAGATTAGGAGCCTCAACCAAAGTTGACAGAGCACATTGGAAGTGACCAATAGTTAAAAGGCCAATCTAAGTAGGGGTGGTAATAGAATTCCCTAACTCATCTTTTAAATTTTTTATCTGATTCCTTTTTCTATGCTTAAGTGTTGAAATATGGAAAAAATATGTGTTTCAATCTCCCTCAGTCAGCCATTGAATTTTTGATTTTTGCTTCCAGAAAACCTCTTCTTTTTTCAGATTTTTTTCCCATTTCATGTGCTCCTCCCTCTCCTACTGGAAATTCTGAATACTTATATCCCCTTCTTCCATCCTTTTTTGTGTCACTCTTAGTTTATCAGCTAAAATATTGTTTTGATGAAATACATCCCCAAACACCTGCTTGTTCCACCCCTTAACCATATTTTTGATATGTTTGAGTCTATGGAAAATCTGAAACATGGGGAAGCCATGTACAGGGAAATTCCACCAAACAACAATCTTAATCCTAAAGTCTAGATGGGAGTTCCACATGATCTCAAAATGGAAAGGGAAAGGACCAACAATAGAGTGTTCATTTAGGACCAACAACAGAGGGTTATGGTTTGAAACAGTCTGAGGAAAAGACAACAAATTACCTTTAAGTAAAGCTATCCAACTAGGAGAGAATAAGAATCTGTCAAGACAAACCTAAATCAAACCATCCCCTAGATGTCTATTAGTCCAAGTGTAAGACTGACCTTGCAAATCAATAGCCACCAAGCCAATACAATTTAAGAAGTCAACCAGATCAGACATGCTAAGTAATCAATCACACCACCATACTTCTCTGAGGGGTATAAGGGGGAGTTGAAATCACTAGCCAATAGACCCCCCTATTGGTCAGAATCTAATTAGCTATTTCCTGCTAGAGAGATTTTCTTGCTTCCTTAGGTTAGGGGCATAAATTTTAATAAAAAACCAAGAGCCCCTAGCATTGTAGAACTTTACACCCACACTATTCCTACATTGGAAAAGCTCATAACTAGTTATCCTACTAGGATTCCACATTACTGACATCCCACTCGAGGCTCCATCCACATCACTATAGGAAAGGAGGGAGTCCAACCAAATATACCTAGCTATGGGTTCAAAATTAGTTTTTTCATCTTGATTTCCTGTAGAAACAAAACATCAATCTTGTGTTCTAGCACATAATTCTTCAAGGTGAACTACTTGTGGGGGATATTTAACCCTCTCACATTCCATGAAAGGACTTTCATTTGGAAGCTTTCTTTGAGGACACTTCCAATGTCCTCTATTTACCAATCACAATTTCTTTTGTTGTCTCTTTGTCCCTGGTCTTTCACTGATTGGGTCTACCAGGTTTGGACTTGCCTCCCACATACACTTTCTTTTGTTTACCCTTCTTTTTTGGAGTTGACCAAAATTATTCTTCCATGGTTTGAGCCTAAGGCACAACCTCCATCTCAGTATGTCCAAGACCAAGAGTTTCCTTTATCCCTCCCTCATGAATCTCACCTTCCTCAACTTCCTTCAGCTTAGGGGACAAAATCTTCTCCATACCAACCGTAGGCTCCAATAGCACACTAGCCTAGAAACGGGGACTTGCACTCCAACACGCTGTTGGGAGAGGACCCATTAAGCTCCAAAGCATAATCAACCAATACCATATTCAAAGGCAGATCCTTTGGGATCACCAAAATAGGTAGCCCATCCTTAGTCGGGGATTCCATGATCTTAAGGATATTAGATTCAAAGGGGTAGTTGTTAGTGAGGTCCTCCACAACAAGCTCACTAGGGTTGGGGTTGTGTTTAACCGTGGGCTTACAGTCTGAAATGAGGTGGCCAAGCTTAGCACATTTCTGGCAATAAATCACCATATTCTCATAACAGACTGGTTGGGTCCAAGACCCAAATTTGGAACAAAGCTTCATAGAATTGGGTAAGGACTTATTTATATCAATGTTGACACAGAGTGTGCAAATACTAACCTAGACATAGATTTGGCGATTGAATCTGAGGTGATGAAATGGTCCAATATTGAATCACCAATACTTTTAAAAATTGTGTCATCCCAGTATTCCAAAGGAAGTCCTGGAAGCCACACCCACACATGAGCTGACCTATTGAGATCGATAGCAAGATTAAAACCCGAATTCCATCAGTACAAAGACAACCCATGATTTCCATAGACCCAGAGACTTGAAGAGAGCACTGTTACCAAATTTTTACCTACAGGCTCAATCAGGATGAGCTATCTATGTTACAAAATGAATGGTACATTTTATTAAACCTTCTATGTTAAATTCAATTATACAAATGAAACAATTTTACAAGATTACAAGAAAAAGTATTACATTCATACAACTGAATGAGACATAAAATATTTTACAATCTTTTTTGAAAATGTAATCTTTATTGAATGTAATTAGGTACATGTGTCTCACATAGCAAGTCGTGAGACTGACTTACTCATTTGATACACATAAGAATTAAAATATATATAAATGAGTAAACGCTGAAAAGTGAATAAACGTGTAAGGAAGGTAACCAACCATTGCCTGAATGACTGGTACTGTAAATGAATCTGCTCCTGATTTCCTTGTCTTGCTCCCTGTAGCTCCTTGGTCCCTAGGTGCCTGGTGTCTAGTTGCCTACGTTGAGTAAGAGAAATGGGTTAGAACAATAAGTTCTAAACAATGAAAGGTTACATTCTGAACATGCACATCTACCCATACATACATATGCCAATTCCTATATGCATCAAATGTAATGCCTATTTTAAGTGTCCATAAAAGCCAAAATGGATAAATATTATTCACACTTAAGGTAGGCATTTTCTTTCTAACTTGTTTGCTTTATGTGCAGCTATAGGTGCAATCATCTATCAGACTAATATGAGTGGGGTTAAATGTGGCTCCCACAAGGGTTGAGCCCAGCTCGTAATTTATACATAACCTTTCAGATACTTCCTCATTAGTAGTGAAGAGAGTATAAAACAACATAATCATTTAAAGATACTGTTATAAAACAACAACATGAAATGAATTTTGAGGTGTTCAGGTCATGAACCCATAATAGCAATTTAAGTTAACTCTATCAAGAGTTCATACTAGTGTTCATTAAGCAAACAAATCATGGCATCTTAAAGAATTTTCTAAATATATCAAGAAGGAGCAAACCTAATTTCATGACAACATAAATAAGGCATATGGAATATGAAAGAAATTGCTATACAATGCCAAGAAGTTGCCATGCTGATATGCAATGATTACATGATGAGATTTCTAGATGTGAACAAAATGAAAGGTTCAAAGAATGTCTTTTTGGGAAATGTCATTTGTTTGAGTTTCAGAAACAATAATAGTATTTATTGTGCAAATTCATAATGAAGAAAAACCACAAAGCATTGTATATTATGAGTAAAACAAAATGCAGTCATGGTTTTGATCTGAAAGGAAACAGTTACATTCACTTTTAGTTTGCATGATTAGGAATACAAAAGGACGGAAAGCAAGCAGAGTTCTGTGATAAAGTAAAATAATGTTGTTTCTTTTCCTTCAAGAAAAATCTAAAGCTGCAAGATATTTCTAGAGTGAACCCTTTGAAGGTTGTTTACAAAAACAGGAAAAACCTAGCTCAAGATGAATATGAAATGATTACGACCTAGGAAAAAGGTAATATGCAGGCATATCAAACTATTGCATTTCTTTGAAACCCATCTAACTTTATTTCCAGATATACGGAAATATTCATCAATAAGGCAATGAGAGATCCTTTTGAACTTGTAGCATGTGGTTTGGTTGAAACACAAAGCTATAATATAGAGTCAGATATCAACATAAATATTCCAGATAAGGAAAGGTTCTCAATTGCTTCATTATCTACTGAACAACATTGATTCCTTGTAAAAAGAGAGACGACCGTCAAGTAGTAAAATATAGAGGACCTTTCAACAGTTTTTTATGATGAAAATCAAAACAAAAAGCCCACGGCCTGTCACATACAGTATACCTTTGATATTCATGAGAGATAATAGATACAAAAAGTTCTCATTTTATGCTAAAAGTTTAGTTTCGAGCTTTTGTATTCTCAAAAATAATGTGACAAATGGCGGAATAGCTTACCCTTTTTTATTGCTGAGAAGAAATGTCAAAGACCATGCCTCTGAAGATCTAAAAATTTGTAAAAGCTTTCAAAATGTATAAAGATTCTCCAATTCGAAGATAAAACCAGAACTTCACAATGGTGTAGTACAGAACAACAACAGAAGGTCGATAGGGTTTGCCAATGGCGGCGGACTTAGCTTCTTCTTGAAGCTTCAACATAACATGATAAAAGCAATATGTTTTTTTTGCTTTGTTTTTGTTTTAGGTTTTGTGAGAAAACCTAAAAGATGTCGATAAGATATGACTTTTGTCATATTTTATTTAATTAATATCATGAAAACTATGCCATCGTGAGTTTTTCTTTTCAAAGACTTAGGCATTTTTTTCATTTTTGTGACTTAACAAGCTTGTATCTATGTTTATGCTGATACATTGAGGCATATGTCCTTATTTTTGGCATTTGTTTTATAATGTAAAATGATTAATATAAGTGGTGCTTTATAAATCACTTATTTTAATCATTATTTTCCTTTAAATGTAAAAAATAGGAAACATATGTTATTATGACTAAGTCATAAGGAGTGATGAAGATTTGTTTAAGTTATGATCTTGGAGAAAAATTTGGAGAAATTGGTTTCAATTTGCCAACATATGGAGGACTTTTAGGAGCTTTTATTTGCCTTGATGAGGAGTTGAGAGTATCTTGGAGGTATTTTATGATGCTTTTATGTTTGAAAAAGTCAAATTTGACTTTTTCACTCATTTGGAGCCTCTTTGGAGAGGAATTAGTTGCTATTTTCTAGGCTTTTTGGAGGCTTACGAAAATGGAACTTCTAGATGCTATTTTGGTGGATCTGGTTGGGAGTTGGGATAT
>VDFB02268993.1:0-25305 GCA_007258455.2 Sequoia sempervirens | reverse complement strand
TGCTTTGAAATTAGAGTGGGATAGGAAGATACGTAACATAGTCATAGGAATCATTACACTAATCACTGTAACAGTTACCTATAAGTATTCTCCTGTTTGAACCATTCCTGCACCACCTCTTCAAAAGATAAGAATGGGTAAATGTCTATCATATTATTATTTGCTTTTATTAGAAACTATAAGCAATTAGCCTACTTTTATTGACCAAATCATAGAACGTTTTCTTTACACTACTTGATTGACATCAGCTGAAATGGCTCAAATCAAAACCAGTAAAACAATGCTGAGAAGAGATTCTATGCGTGTTTCACCTTGTTTCTTTGATGACCTAATTTAATTGAAATGGTTTTATTTCCGCTTGAAAGAGTCATAGAATATGGTTTTATTTTCAAGGTGAAGGGATCTTTGACTTGTTTTTGACATTGACATTGTGTTTATCTTGGAATGACTAAGTTCCAGGTATACTCCTTTTAAACATGAGGGTAATTGTCAATTTGATCTATTTCGTATACTCCTTCATTTTGTACCAACAAGTCAATTGTTATTATTTTATTAATTAAATTGTTAAAGACATGTTTTTTTTTCTATTCAAGATTAGGACTTGTGGTAAGGAAAGTATGTGAGTCGGTTATATAGTTGAATCTTGTTCACCTCATTTAAATTTAATTTTTTTTAGTTTAAAGGCGATTTTTTCAAGAATGGTCATTATTTGATGTATTATACACATTGTTTACGTCATTAAGAATCATAGATCAAAAGAGAAAATTAAAAAACAAAATATTTAATTAAAGATTACATAAAATTTATAATTTCACATTTAGAAATTGTATTATTATGTCAACACAATAAATTTTAAATTATCATCATATGCATGGTGGGTCTACAATAGTTAGCTCCTCTCTAACACCTTGATTACTACCAAAACAATTCTAGGATTTCTCCTCTTGTCTTCAAGTGATCCCCGCAATGCTTCTAAGCACAATACCATTTAGAAACAAGCTCCAATATATAGGCGGGATGATTTTGAAGGCTACATCAATAAGATATTAAGCCACACAAAACATTTAAACTAAACCACATGACAAAAGCTAGTCCTTGACTATGTTGTATAACATGATCCTACCCTACTATAATAATCTAGATCCAATTATAGTGATAAAATATAATTAACACTAATTTAGATCTTGTTAAATATTGAACAACTATATAATTGTACAATTGAAACTATAATGCAACATATGATGTAAGTGGTTAAAAAAAATCTAATAAAGATTGGAAAAAGAGAATAAAAAATGATATTGTGTATACCTTCATTAAATTTATTCAAAATGTGGAATTTATAGACAATAAATTTTTGTGTCGACAATGGACCATCATTTTAAGTTTCTTTAAAAGTTAAAGTCTCCAAAAAAATTATATTTATCCATTTGATAACACATGTTAAATTCTTTGTGGTTTTGGTCATTCATTTCAAAATTTTGGGAGTCAAGTGATCTTTATTTGTAAGCTAGTGTTCACCAAAAGTTGCATTTAGAGTTCACCCTAGGGCTAAAACCCTCTTTAAACCCTAATAGTTCAATGCCTTAGCCACTTTTTCTATTTGTTCGTTGACCTATGCTAGGTAGTTGTCGGTTCCATAAGTCATAACTTGAGCCATTGGAACCATGTATTTACCGGCCCCAATTTCCTAGTTCTTCTAGTTGCCTCGCCCTTTTAAATATTTGTTAATTTTTTCCCCATGGGTCATTAAATTTTATCCTATGTCTAAAGTCTAAAGCCCTAGGTATGAATTAAATTCATGTTTTATGTTCCCATGGACCTAGTGAATGGCCCCATTTAAGTTGTAACTTGAAGCATGTGCCTTAAAATTGTCTTAAGTTACTACCACTTGCGTCCAACAGTACCAATTATTTGCACCTTACTAATTCTGCCACTCTATGATGATTATTTTATTCATTATAAAATGTTTTCGAAACTACAAGAGGGCACCATGTGTCTAGCCCATGTAATGGATTAAATCGAGCTTATGAAGGGATTTTGGTGGCCCAAAATCCAATGACTATCCTAGTGCCAGGTGGCATAATTTGGACCATTCCCCACCATTTTATGGGGCATCATCTAAGAAGACCTTGGTTGATTGCGAAATAATGGGATAATACCAAGTGGAAATTTCTAAGCCAATTGATGAAGAATTTAAAGGATGTTGAGAATTTCACTAAGTATAAAGGCATACAGTGGAAATAAAAGGGTGTGTATTTTGTAACATGTGGCCATCTAAAGTTGCAAAGAATAATCACTTGGTGAAAATTTTCCTACGTATAGGTGATGCATAAGAGAGTTAATTGGTGTGCATATTGGGACATGTGTCATGATTTGGGGGCTTTTTTGCCATTCTACGGGCCCTAATCTACCACCCAATGTATGATTGCAGAATTGTAGGTAGATGCCAAATCTGCTCTATAGACACTTTCAAAGGAGGTGGGGCCCATGGTGACATGTAAGGAGATTTTCCATGTATGAATAAATACTATAGGCTAATGCATTTTTCAAGTCCAGTCAAGCTTTTTCAAACTTTTTTGACTTCATCAAAGCTGTGTGATCGAATAGATCAACCAAAGATCAATGGTTAGAGTTCAAAATGCTAACTATAAAGGCCGAATTTAAACCATAATTATAAAATATTGAAAGTAATCAAAAGAATAAGTGTAGAGGAGGAGGACTAGCTGCTTTGAGACCTGAGGTCATGAGAGGGTCCTAAGTAATAGGATGCCTAAATCTAACTCAAGATTTTCTAAGTGATTTAGAAATTACAAACTTAGAGTCTAATGGAACCCCTCAAAAAATTCTTGGTTCCATTTTAAATTATGCAAAATTTGGCTTGGGCCCCATTTCTAGTTTTAGGTTATGTCTTCATCACTATATTAGGGTTTTTATGTTGTTAAAACCCTTCAAAATTGGCCTATGAGTCTAAAATCCCTTGATCATTATAAATTTACATTGACCTGGTATTCCCAATCTCCAGTTGTCTAAGTTACTTCTCTTTCCATCCAAGTCATTTTTTTCACCAGCCCCCAAAGTTTAGGTTTGTCGATCACCTTAGTCCTTTAACAACGAATTTTCTTATGGTCAAGGCTTTATTTTATTGACTTAAATTTTTAGCCTTAGTGCTTATGGGTCATGTCCTCATCTGACTAGAGGTGGCCCCTTTTTAAGATTAACTTTTGTGGCATGTGCAAAATTAGGATTTTATGTTGGTCATTCAATTATTAGGAGTTGATCCCAGTCATTCCCCATGTTCCCATGCTGATTTATTTCTTCTTATTTTATTCACATGGGCTGACGAGATTTAACCACACGTGTCTATTGTATTGGTGGGCCTAGTCTCTTTGGTGAAGGTAGTTGGCACCATTCAAAGAGGATCAATGGTTGTAGATTTGAGACGTGACCACATCTTGACCACTCCCCACATGCCCGTGTTTGTTTATTTCATATTATTTTAAGGGCATGAGCTAGTGGGAAATGACCACATATCATGCTTGGTGGTGGGACTAGTGTCTCCACAAGGCTAGCGAACATAGATTGGAGATGGATCAACGATGGACAACACAACACATGTTCACAGAAGAACCATCCCCCACTTTCCCATCCATTTAGAGCATTAAAGAAGGATAAATACATGGGCTAGCAGGCTGAGCAATACTTGTCACTTCTATGGGACCCTCCAAGCTCTGAAGATAGCGATTGCTTTGTAAGGAAGGAAATCAATAGTCGATGGCCAATGACATGGGTAAATCATGACTATTTCCTGTCATCCCATGAGGGCCCTGCCTGTATGCCATATTTTGTAGCGGGTGAGCATCCAATTGACTCTAATGGAGTTGGAAGGCTTCTAAATTTGGACAAGAGGGTACTATTTCCAAATGACACCATTTTCAAGTTTATTCTTTGAGGCACATGTTTGGGTGTTCGGTCATGAGTTATGACAGTTATTGATACGTATGGGAAGATGAAAACAAAGTAGGGGGGGTAAACCCACTAAAGTGATTTATAATTTGAGTGAGGAAGGAAAAGTGGCAAAAAATGACCCTATACAAAAAGCTCTAGTTCAAGCAAACCCCTAGGGCTTCGTTCAAACCCCCCATGGTTCGCTCGAACCCCCTAATTCCTAGTGCCTTGTCATCCTTTGGCATAAAAAAGGTCTAGAATTTTGTGTTTTGAAGATCGGGTTAAGGATGAAAATGGAGGAGACTTCACAAACCCAACTGGAATCAAGTAGTCCTTGAAATGAGCTATCCAAAGACTATAATTTTAATATTTTTTGGTTTTATTATGTATTTGTTTTTTTAGTTTTATTAAACATAGGTTTTTCACAGAAAATCAAGCTCTCTATTCTACACATGTGGAAAAATAGTAGATTATCAATTTATTTTTTTTAAATATGAGTGCACTAGACATTTAAGTCCTTGATCCAACAAAAAAAGAATTTTGATACATACAAAAAAAGTTATGTGTTGTACGATCTACCTATGTCTGAATTATAATTTGTTTGACTTCGAAACTTGATTAAAGAAAAAATATTCAATTAAAAACTATCTAACCAAGTGGAAGCACTAGATATCAAAGTTACAAATTTAAATTCAAAAGAATTAAAATTTTATCCTTCATGGAAAAAAAGCTATGTGTTATATAGTGAGCATCACTCCTTTAAAATGTTGTTTTATGAATAAAACTAGTTTTCAAAGGAGATGGGAAAAGACTTGTGCAATATGATTCCAAAAAATTTGAAAAAAATATATTTAGAATCTACAGAAAAAATTTCATGAAACTCTGGTTTGCATCATCTTCAAATTCCTCACCGTTTAGTCACTATAGGTGCCCGATAGTGAAGATTTAGTTAGAAAAAAATATTTTAGTGTTCAGTTTGGCCAAAAATTGTAAACAGTATTATGGAATCACCTAGGGCAATGTACAAATTGATATTTTGAGACCATATCAAGATCATTCCCCATTGTTTTTCTATGAAGAAATACAAGTGAATTAATTCCCATGGGTAAGCGGGTGATTATAGCACAAAAAGTTTTAAATGATGTTAAGTATGTGGTTGAAATATGTGATAGAGTGGATGTATATCTACTCAAGGATTTTTTGATCAAGAAAAGGCATTAAAAGCATAATTAAAACTTGTTCATAATTAGTTGCACTAGTAATCTATTCATTGATTTATTTTTAAAACATGATCAAATGATTGAGTTTAAAAAAGATCAAAGCAAACTATTGTTAGCTTGCATGCTCGAGCTTTCTTTGAGTATTAATGGTTGGAACATTTGCATGACTCAATATAAGGAGGACCAATGGCCATATTTTTCATTCAAAAATTGCATTCAGACATTGACAATTGAGTTTGAGTCTGAGAGTCATTTTGGTGAAGGTTTTCTGCTTCTTATCACTGATAAGATGAGTAAGTCTGGAGAGTTTGCTAGGCTAGTTCAAAGGTCTAGGAGATTGAGTTTTCTTGAGTCTAAGGAGAATGCCCTTAAGGATGAAATTGAGACACATGGAGATCTTGATACACCAAAGAGTAGAAGGGAATGCAAGAAATTTAGGAAGTATGGCGTTAGGAGTAATTATTGTCTGAGGATCCAAACTGTTTTAGAAGAATCGGTCAAGTTCAAAGGGAAAAAGTTAGTGGAATATGAAAAGAAGGAAAAGAAAAAGTGTAAGTATCATAAGGCTTATCTAGGAGGAGGTAATTCTTCCAGTGAGGTTTCTGATATCCCTTCAGATAGTGAGTATGACACTAATCTGGAGTATGACCATTATACACCTTCCCTAGTACCCTCTAAAGATTCTGATGAGGTGGTGACGGTTCCTCCAGTTCTGCTATGAACAAGATGTGGGTGAGTATCCATTGAGGCTGATGACTCAAAGTGATGAAACTGCCTCATTTTTTTTTTTGATGACACCATGGTGCTTTTTTTAGGATTGTCCTATTCAACATTCATGTGATTTCTTGTTTCTAGTGTTGATGTGGAATTTTTCTAGGCTGGTGTGTTGGAGAAGTGCCAGACTTTCTAACCTTGGCGACATTTAAGCCTTTTTTTGGGTGGTATGAAATTTTTGCTAGGGATGCGAGTGGAGAATCTTCTTTGGTCAACAAGGACAAGGATTCAATGTTGCTGCAATAAAAAACTTTTCCTTTCAAGAATTTGGCATGTGTTCATGCAAAGGATGTGGAATTTGGTCTTTTACTCTTCCATTTTCCATAATGAGTGCAAGTAACTAACTAAGGACGTCTCAAATTCTGGTGCAAATGATATTCAAATGAAATGAAATGTAAATGTAATTAAGCATGATGCTTTTTACTCCCTTGTTCAATAAAAGGGATTTTAGGGCTCATTACAAAGGGTCAGATTTTTAAGTCTCAATAGGGTGTTAGGTGAAAGCTAAGTTTAGGAAAGGAATTTTGTAAAGAATATGGATGAATAGAGTAGTAAATTATTTTGGGTATGAGTCCTATATGTAATAGTCTTAAAATAGTTTTATAGATGCTACTGATATCGAAACAAATATTAGTTTGGAAACACACACTCTCCTATGTATCTTTCTCACAAGTTATGAATGAAAATACTAATGGTGTTATCATTTATCTTTAATTATTCCATTGAATGTATGATTCTATTTTAGCTTTAACTCAAAGAGTTAATTAAAATGGTTAAAGAGGGTTATAGATTTTGTAAGGAATTGCATAGGATTTGTAAGGAGTGAGTGTTTTTTAGGCATCATGAATTTTCATAAATGCAAAGCACTATGAAAATAGTCCACCCATCTCTGAATTAAGTATCTTATATATATATATATTACTAGTTCTTATATGTTTGACTTTGTTGCTCCAATTGATGAAACACTGGTCAGTTTGTTAGAAAATATTGCATGAAAATGAGTAATTAGCATACTTGGACATAGACTTAAAATGAGAAAAAAATTCATTTAAAATATTTTCAAGTATAGTACAGGTGTGCAATATCCTTGATTCTTAGCATATAAATATTCTTCATTTAAAGGTCTACCAAATCTTCAGTGAAGTGCATTTATTTGTAATAAATAGGAATCAATTTGTGTATAAATGTGTTACAAATTAGATATACCGCATATGAACACAATAGGAAACACCTTCCTAGGTCCCAAAAATCCTAAAGTGAAGGGGTAAGGACATCAAAATCCTTTACTCATTGTGTTGGCCACTAGCCTTGTAGTTTCTTCACTATAGGATTTGGCTACTCATTAGATAATTGCTTGGTTCTGCTGGAAAAATCACCAAAAGAGTCAAAAAGGAAGAGTAATCTGGTTGCTACTATCCTTCTACTAACCTGTATGTTTCATTAAGTCAAGTGAGTTGATTCCTAAAGTTCAATTTATAACTTAGAAAACTTACTTCTTGAGGATGACAATGTAGGACATAGACTACAATGCAACACATTGGCATATTAGTGGGGCGGTAGCATCTATATGAACATAGGACTCTTGAGATAGATAAAACAATGAAAATACAACTAACAACTTGACTAAGAGATTTTATGCTATACCAAAATGTAAAATAAATATAGAAACAAAATAAAATAAGAAGAATACTTTAACTAGATACACTTGATTTGACAAAGGATGAGAAGATAGTACCAAACTTCATGCAACTTGATTCTTTGAATATCTCCAATCGAGAAGTATCTGTACACATAGAAGGATGGGAAAATGTTGGGGCTATGTTTAGAGGACTAATTAGTTAGTCCCTCGCTTTGGTGTTTCCACCTCCATGGATAGCCAGATAGCAACTATTGTATAAAAAGATGATAAAGAGAGCATATAAATGGAAATACCAAGCAATACTCAAACAAAAATATGCTGCAATACAAATACAATAATGCAAAGGTGAATGAAAGTGGTGGATATCACCTTCTCAACCATGTTCTCTCAAGGAAAATGGAGGAAGCAATGAGCTTGCAAGTTCTCCAAAAACAATGCTATGGAAACAACAGAGAGAAGGAGCCAAAAACATAGCAACTTGCAGCTTCAATGGTGGTGGTGATGCTTGAAAGTGTTGAGAGTAGAGTAGTTAGAAAGTGTGTAGAGTGAATTCGATCAAAAAACTATGAAGAAGTAGGAATGAATTGAAAAATAGTCAATTTGAAGGAAAAAGGAGGCAAAAATCCCGTTTGAAGTTGGTCAAGGAAGTAGCAAATGTTATACTTTGTGTCTGATGGAGGAGTGTAATGCCTTTTTAGATTCTAGAGGCAGGAATCTTGTCAGGATGGAAGCATGCCACATAGACCTATGTGCCATGCGCTAGCATCCCTAATAGAAATTACCCCATCGACACAAAAATGAGTTTCCAAGTGGACAAGGAAAGGTGGCGAGTGTATGGATTGAATCATTGAATTAAATTTGCTAAGGTAGGGGGTAATGTAAATGTGGAATTTGCATAGCGGTACAAATTCACACCTTTACATTTTCCCCCCACTTTAGGGTGATCCCACAATAGTGGTTTACAATTTTTGGTCAAACTGGACACTGAAATAATTTTTTTTAACTAAATCTTCACTTTTAGGCACCTATAGCGGCTAAACCATGAGGAATTTGAAGATGATGCAAACTAGAGTTTCATGAAATTTTGTCTATAGATTCTAAATATATATTTTCAAAAAATTTAGAATCAAATTGCACTTCTTTTTTCATCTCCCTTGAAAATTGGTTTTATTTTATAAAGCAACATTTTTAAAAAGTGACACACACTATCTAATGCATAACCTTTTTTCCATGAAGGATAAAATTATAATTCTTTCGAATTTAGATTTGTAACTCCAATAGCTAGTGCTTCCACTTGGTTAGATAGTTTTTAATTGAATATTTTTTGTTTAATCAAGTTTCAAAATCAAACCAATTACAATTCAGACATAGCGCGACCGTATAACGGGTAACTTTTTTTGTATGTATCAAAATTCAAAAAAAAATTATTGGATCAAGGACTTCGATAGCTGGTGCACTCATATTTTTCAATTTTTTTTTGATAATCTACTATTTTTCAACATGTGCAAAACAAAGAGCTTGATTTTTTGGTGAAAAACCTACAATCACAAGAAATAAAAAATAAATAGAATAATAAAATTAAATTTATTTAAAATTATACTTTTCGGGAAGCTTATAATAAGGAATACATACTTACAAAAAATAAATTTTAAATGAATTCATTTGATCCCTCAAAAGGTGAATCAAAAGTGGTTTTTTATCATCATTTTGATAGGTGTAAAGGAGACTCTGTTATAGGTATGGTTTAAAACTTGCAGGGTTCTATCCAAGGGGGTTTGAACTAAGGAAGTTTGATCAAACCCTCTTCAATTAGAATGCTTTAAATATAACTTTTTAAGGATTAAATCATTATATTTTCTAAAACTATGTGATTTAAAAAAAAATAGAATCTCCTAGAAATTGTAAACCAACTTTGTGGGATCACCCTTTAGCGAGCATACACGTCAGTGAATGTGAGGTAAAGTAGAGAAAAACTAAAAAATAATATACTTGAATTGTCAAGGAAGCAGACCATGATCTAATATGCTTAGACATGCAGGAGAGAAAGATGGCTCCATAGGTACTTGGTCCTATGGAATTTTGAACAAAATCTTTGTAGGTGCTCAGTCATATAGAATTGGATCCACAGGTGCTCGGTCTTGCAAAAGGTGAACACAGGTTTTATAGGTGTTTGATCCTATAGAATGAAAGGGCTTCATAGGTGCTCGGTCCTATGAAGGAGGTGCCACAAGTGCTTGGTCCTGGGGGGACAAAAATGAAAGGCTCCATAGAGTCTGATTGACCCTTATAGGTGCTCAGTCCTACTAGGAAAGCTCCATGTGGTGCTCGGTCCTCTAAGCTTGATTGAAAAAGTAGCTTCATAGGTGCGTGGTCCTGCAAAGCAACATGATAATCCATAGAAAAAACATTTTAGACAAGCAAAAATCACACAAACAAATAGACAACCATATCTTAGAAAAATAAATTAAAGGATAAGCTTTCAAAGGGATCCCTTGGGAACCCTTCAAGATTCCAAGGGGTCCACGCAAAGGGACACTCCATTTGAAAAGCAATGGCATTTTCGTAAATGATCTTGTCATCAAGGAATATGAAAAAAACAAGAATAGCTTCCTCAAAGGTGAATTCTCAATTCTTTTTGGTATGAAATTGATTTCAAAATAAAATATTGCAAAGGGGATCCTTATCGAAGGGTACAATTTTGAAAAATGCAAATTATATTTCCTACAAGGGATTTGTTGGCTACGAAATACACCTTATTGAAAACAGGAGAAGTAGGATCCCCCCTTAGAATGTTGTGTGCAAACTAAAGGAGCACATGGCATCCAAAGGAAAGGAAGAAAATGTAGAGATGTTGTGTCATGTGATACATGAAGAGATGTAAACATGGAAATGTTGTTGCACACACGAGGGATAACACATAAGAACCACAACATCAAAAATCAAGCAAAGAGAGAAAGATAAATAGAGACCAAGAAATCAAAATAAAAAATGTAGGAAACGTAGGACAAGGGGATCTGAGAATCTAAGGTCAGATCAGCTCCTCAAAATAGGTAACACATGGTGTAGGAGCAAAAGATCATCAAACCTAGGAATTCTTAGATCTAAAGAATAGCACATGAAGACAAAATAAATAAAAAAAAATTGGGTTAGCATGGAAGGGAGGAGTAAATGCCCCCAACAATTTGCATTATCCCCAATTCTCAAAAATGAAGATGCAACATATAAAAGAGTGATGCAACACATAGAGAAAGTTTACAACACAATTTAACTCCTATATCCAAGAACCTAGAAGGGTGACAAGTGTCCTCCAAGAACACACAAAAACAAGCATAGGGAAAACACAACACAGACACAAATCTAATAAATAGATAAAGAAGAGGAATTCTCCTAGTCCTCATCAACCAGGAGGTCATATTTATCCCAATCTAGATCATTATAAGGGGAGTACAGACAAGCCTACAGGGGTGGGATGGCAAGTAGAGCACCCTCCAACTCTCATATGACAAGAGCTAAGGGAGAAGGCCCTTCAAGGTCTTGTTCACTCAACTCCTATGACGTAAAATTCATTGATCTTGTAAAGATCACTAGTAGATCAAAGACATCATTTACTATGTAAAAAATGCACTTAACAAGAGTGCCATGTGTTAACTAAGTGAGAGATGAAAGAGGCACCCAAGATCCACCATCAATCTCTTCAAAAGAGATAGTGAAAAACCTGGGAGACATTAGGGCTACCTTTGTCACAATGATGACTCAATCCAAAGAAAATCCCTCTCCTGAAGAAGGAAATCCATTCTTCTGACCTCCCTTGGAAGTGAGGTCATCCTCCAAATTGTAGTGTCAAAAAGTAGCCCTTTTTCAAACTTAATTTGGGAATAATTGATATATGATTAACCTAATGGTGCCTTGGTTTAATGGTGTAATGTGTTGTACATAATCACATTAATATAGGGTGCCTTTTAACAAAATGTACTTAAATTATACCTTATTTATGGTGTTGTAAAGTGTTGTAGTACACTTTGTTAAAGGGAATAGGACAACTAAGAGGGGGGTGAATTATTTGTCACAAAATTCAATCACAAAACCTCAAACATTTATCAACTTCACAACCACACTAAGATGTTATTAAGTATGAACATGAAATATACATAATAGAAAAAAAAATCAACACAATGGACACCAAATTATATGTGGAAAACCTAATAAGGGAAAAACAATAGTGTGGATTAACTCACAATATAAAGTAATAACAAAACTGAACACAAGAGCCTCATTGACAAGGGCTCGCTGCTCGAATATAAAGGCCCATTGCCTACAGAAAGGACTCATTGTCCAACAGGAAGCCTCACTACCTGTAGATACAAAAGATAACAGAAAGGTCCACCGCAAAAATTTACACACATCCATAGCCTTGGTTAGAAGTTTGTAGAAACCTTCAACTCACTTCTTTTAGGAATCTAACACAATAAAGTACTATTGCCTCAACTCAGTTTTGCACAACTCTGCTCTACACTTGTGGCTTACTTTGTTATTTTTGTATATTTTTAATCCTTCACAATTCAACTTGCATTTATAGCATCTTCAACCTTATAAACATTCTCTAAGGTTGGCCACATACGCTTCATTTCATAAATTCACATTAGGTAAAAAACTGAACATTCCTCTAGTGGAAAAGAATAAGAGTGGGCCAATTAAGCACTTTAACCAAGACGAAAAGCAACGTCTCATATTGACCACACACTTAATTAAATTTTAATTCTTCATTTGAAGTGTAAACACTAGGTCGACCAAACCTAATGAAAACACAAATGAGCATTGGAGTACACACTTCTTAGAAAGAATATAACACACAGACAATGTAACATGCTTTATCATGCATGAGAACACATCTCAAATACCTTTAGATACATCTAGAATAAGTACAACAACCTTTGAACATAAAACACCTTCCATCAGTCCATCCAGACTATGCAAACATATACAACAATTATGAAACTCAACTTCTAGAGCACCAAACCACAAACATCTTTGGTAGAACCCAGAGAACACCATTACAACTCATATTCTAGATCCACAAGACCTAAAAAAAATAGCGGAGGAATGTGGAACAAAAAAATTTCTCCCAGTCCATAGACAAGCAACTTTGTCAAACCAGTTCACACACACCGATGAACACAACTTTCACACTCTATCAAACCAAAAGCTACAAATAAGGAGATGACTCCAACAAATCCCCAACAACCCTTCAAATCCACACAAGCATAGGATCAACATAGAAAAAATTTGGAGCACATACTGGAGCACATTTTGAACACATACATACTTCTGACTTCACTCTTTATTAATTTTCTCAAAATCACTTGGTAACTCATCATTTTAGGACATCTACAACATCATAAGGATAGCTCCATGTACTCACAACATCTCAATAGCATCTCAACTATACATGCACAATATACAACATTTTGAATTGTGTTCACATCAATGACAAAATTAATGACAACACCACCAAACTTTCTCATACTTGCAACAATCTTCCCCTTTGTCATTGATGGCAACACATTATGTGAAAACCCATCAAAGACAACTCTCTCCTATACATTCCTGCATTCTCAACATTCTAGAAGAAGACCTTCTCTTCCTCTTCTACTATTTTTCACATGACTCTCTCTCCCCCTTTGAAATCAATGGCAAAGATCAAAAGATCTGATCACTCCCCCTTAGGAGTGCAACCATGCAACTCATACTACAACAATGAAAATTTTCTACTACCCCTACGGAGTAGAACCATTCATCAGTCTAGATAATTGAGGAATCTATGGATCCACTGAACCAATGCACCTCCATGTGCACCTAGTTCAGAGGACCAATGACCCCCAACCTCTCCCTGAGATACTCAAAATTATCCTTCAAAAGAGCCTTAGTGAATATAACTGCAATCTATTCCTTTGTAGACACATACTCTAGCCTGACTTTATTCTCCAACACCTTTTCTCTCAAGAAATGATATCTAATAGATATATGTTTTGTTCTTGAATGCATTACTAAATTCTTTGAAATTTGTATAGCACTTGTATTGTCACAAAAGATAGGGATATGCTCATCACATATCACTCCAATATCCTCCAGTGTTTGCTTCATCCACAAAACCTGTGTGCAACAAGATTCTATAGCAATATACTCTACTTCTGGAGTGGATAAAGAAACCAAGTCATGTTTCTTACTTAACCATGAAACCAATATCCCACCAAGAAAGAAAGCACCTCTACTGGTACTCTTTAGGTCATCCACACAACCAACCCAATCTACATCGGTATAGGCACTTAAAGTGAAATAAGTATCCTTAGGATACCATAAGCCATAATTTGGTGTGCCTTTAAGATATCTAAATATCCTCCTTACAACTGTTGCTTGTGATTCTTTAGGATCTGCTTGAATCTATATTTTCTCTTATCAGCTTTAGCAGATTCATCATCTTTACTTAGCTTACATATGGTCACCATAGGAGTACTAGAACCAGTTTCGAGTCATCCATTCCAAACTTATTTAACAACTCTTTCACATATTTTGATTGTGAAATGAATATCCCCTTATCAGTTTGGTTTAATTGAAGACCAAGAAATAAATTCAACTCACCAATCATGCATATTTCAAATTCTTTTTTCATTTCCTCTACAAATCTCTTACACATGCCTTCATTTCCTCTAAATATGATATCATCAACATATACTACTATTATCAACATTTTGTTACCTTGCACTTTGAAGTAAAGATTGTTGCAGTAGGGCCTTTGTTGAATCGTTGTTATGTTAGGTATCTATCTAATCTTGTGTACCATGTTGTGGGAGCTTGTTTCAGTCCATACAATAAATTCTTCAATTTACAAACCATATCTAGTTTTTTTGGTAACTGAAATCCTTCAGGTTGTTCCATGTATACTTCTTCTAGTTCACCATTCAAAAATGAAGACTTGACTTCCATGTAATATAATTTGAAGTCCTTGTGGGTAGAAAATTCCAAAAACATCCTAATAGATTCCATTCTTGCCACCGAGGAAAATGTCTCTTCAAAATCTATGCCTTCAACTTGTGAGTATCCCTTGCATACAAGTTGCTTTGTTTCTTATAACTTCATCATTTTTATTCAACTTATTCCTGAACACCCACTTTGAAACAATTACATTCTTATTCATAGGTCTAGGAACTAGTTCTCATGTCTGATTCTTCTCTATTTGCTACAACTCTTCTTTCATAGTTCTAATCTAACTTTCATCTTCACATGCTTCACACATAAACTTAGGTTCTATTTTGGAAAGTAAACACAAATTTATCTCAACTAAAACTTTACTTCTTGTCTTCACACCTTAACTCTTATCTCCAATTATCTATTCCTTCAGATGATTCTTCTGGACTTACTTAGGACTCTTAGGAACAAGTTTCGGTTCATTTTCTTCTTCTTCAGTCTATTCTTCTTCCTCTTCCTTATTTTCTTCTGGTACTGATGCACCAATAGGATCATCAGGTTCAACTTCACTTATCTTAATAGGTGTGCACATAACCTCATCAACCTTCACATTAGAAATCTCAACAATCTTCCTCGATCTTTTATGAAAGTATCTATATGCTTCGTTGGTAGTTGAATATCCAAGGAAAATCCATTCATCACATCTAGCATCAAACTTCCCAAGATTCTCATCATCTTTTTTAATGTAACATCTACTTCCAAACAACTTAAAGTATTTCACATTTGGAGCCTTACCATTCCATAACTCATAAGGAGTCTTTGAGCTATTACCTTTGATCTAAACTCTGTTAAGAACATAAACAACATTGTGTATTTCCTCTCTCCAGTATACAGGGTATGTGTAGGATCATGATGGGCCAAAAAATGACAATATGATGGGTATGTGCAGGGTATGTGGCTGAGAAATTTTTTTTACCAAAAATTGATGAAACGAAAAGGGTTTTTAAAGAAGATTGTCAGCTTTCCACCAATATAAATTATGCTTTACTTTGAATTTAATAAATAATTATTATTTATTTTCTATTTGTATTACAACTAAAGTCCTGATTGATAGGTTGATTGAAAAAAGTCTATAGCTTTCAAACGATATCACATTTTTCAAATCCAAAACATGCTTCACATACTATAGGATTAAAAAAAGAAAAACTGAATTTCATGAAGTTTTGACCAAGTTAAGGTGGTCAGACATACAAGTTTTTATATTTTTTAAAAGTTGTAATATAAATTTTATAATTAATTATTTGCTTGGAAAAAAATTACAAAAAAATATGCATCACATCCAGACATGAGTCCTCTACTTGTATGTAAAATTTTATAAAAAAATATTATCATTTTATTGTGGTTAAGATGGTTAGACAAACATCTACTTATTTTTTCCCTGAAATTTAAGTACTACTACATTGAAATTTTAAATTTTCACGAAATAGGTTTTTGTTTTATTAAAATAAACTAAGTAGTTTAGAAACTACATTCAATTTCTATAGATTCTATTCTTACATATTTTTGAAATAATATAGATAACTTATTCAAAATTTTATGTGAAGTTGCCTAACTCTGATTTTTTTGAATTTTTCACCACTAAAGGGCCTATTTTTCCCATGACGATCCTACACATACCCTACATTAGGTACATTTGATTCTTTCATCATTGTTAGTGTAACTTCCTATATAGTTTGATTCTTTCTCTCAACCACTCCATTCTTGTGAGGGCTTCTAGGAGCATAAAAGTGTCTCGTTATGCCATGCTCTTCAAAAAACGCATTAAACTCACTAGAATTGAATTCTCCACCTCTATTAGATCTCCAACATTTGATTCTTAGGTTCACTTCATTTTCTACTCTTTATTTGAACACTTTAAACCTATCTAGAGCACAATTCTTCTCTCTAAGAAATGCAACCCATTTCATTCAAGAATAATCATCAATAAGGAGCATGAAATACCTATCACCTTTTAGGCTTCCTGTTCTAGTAGGAGCACAAAGGTTTGTATGAAATAATTCCAGCATTTTAGTAGTAGTTTTCTCTTTTCCTTTGAAACTACATCTTGTATGTTTCCCTAACTAACAACTTTTGCAAACAATATTAGTAGGCTTTATGATTTTAGGAAGACCTTGAACAACACCTCTTGAACTAATCGTAACCATATTATCAAAGTTTACATGTCCCATTCTCCAATGCCATAGCTAAATTTCATTAACTTGAGATACAACACACTGACCATCAACACCCTTAAGCTGATAGATGTTTCCATGAGTTCTCCTTCCATCAACAACCATAGCTCTGGATCCTTTTATGACCTCGCAAGTATTTTATCTTAAAACACTCAAAATGTTATGACTTAGGCCCTTTACATAATATACATCATCAGTGCTATGAATTCCATCAAAACTAATTATACCTTTCCCAACAATCTTTGCTCTAGAATCATCACCAAACATGACCAAACCACCATCATACTTTTCAAGTTTAATGAACTTACTTTTATCTCTATTCATGTGATTAGAACATCCACTTTCAATCACTCAATAGTCTTCATCCTATCTAGCATGAAATGGAGTGAGCAAAGTACCTTCCATCTCATCCTTCTTGTTCTCTGAATCACTTTTTCCTGCACATTTTCTAGAGTTAGCAGGCACATATTTACTCTCCAAAGCTAAGAAAAAGAATTCACTATCATCACCCTCATAATCGGATTCATCATCATAGATTCCAGCTTCTTCTCTAACATAGTACAACTTTTTGTATTTCTTATCCTTTCTATCTATATGATCTATGTTCTTCTTATGTACAACTCTATTCAAACATCTTGAAGAATAATGACCAATATTACCACAATTGAAACATTTAAAAGGAAACATACCTATATACTTACCGGTACCTTTCTTCAACTTCCTTGTATAGTTCGCTTCCAACTCATTTGAACCATCACTATTTAGGTCATCTTTAATCTTTGTTTCTTTAAATGCCATTTCTATCTTTTCCTCTTTCTTTCCAAACTTTCTCATCTCAAATGCACTAAAGGTGCCAAATAGCTCTTCTTTAGTATATTTCTTAGGATCATATGTTTCCTTAATAACTGAAACCTTGTCAATGTAACACTCTAGTAGGGTCATTAGAATCTTCTCAATTATATCTTCATCAGCTAGAGTACCCCCTTGAATTCTAACTTCATTTGCTGCTAGATCAATCCTCTAAAAATAGCTTGCAATATCTTCTCCTTCTTTCATTTTCAAATTCTCATATCTATGCTTTGTTGTCAGCTTCTTTGTCAATTTCACTTTATCATTTCCTTCATAAAGATCTTCCAACTTCCAAACTTCATAAGCAGTGCCCAAAGAAATAACTTTTTTTCACCCAATCTTGGATAAAGAATTGTAAATAGCATACCTTGCTTTTTCATTCTCCTCATAAGAAGAAACCTCATCTGTAGTAGTAGGACCACTCACCAGTGCAACATACTTCGTCTCAATAGCCTTCCAGGTCTTGTAACAAAGAGAGATAATATATCCTCTCATCTACACTTTCCAATCACTATACTCAGATCCATCAAACATAGGGATCTCCAACTTATCTTCCATTAGATCTTCCTTAAGTGGTTAAGCTCTACACCAAGGAACCAAAGCTTTGTTACCAATTGTTAAAGGGTGCATGACAACTAAGAGGGGGGTGAATTAGTTGTCACCAAATTCAATCACAAAACTTCAAAAACTTATCAACTTCACAACCACACTAATCTGTTATTAAGTATGAACATGAAATGAAGATAGAAAAAAGAAAAATCAACATAATGAACACTAGATTTTATGTGGAAACCCCAATAAGGGAAAAACCACGGTGAGGATGAACTCACAATATAAATTAATATCAAAACTAAATACAAGAGGTTCACTGCTTGAATACAAAGGCTCACTACCTACAAAAAGGACTCACTATCCAACAGGGAGGCTCACTACATATAGAAACAAAAGTTAACAAAAAGATCCACCACAACAATTTATACACATCTATATCCTTGATTAGAAGATTGTAGAAACCTTTAGCTCACTGCTTTTATGAATCTAACAAAATAAAGTATTGTTTTGTCAACTCACTTTTGTACAACTTTGCTCTACACTTATGGCTTACTTCGTTATTTTTGCATATTTTTAATCCTTTGCAACTTGGCTTGTATTTATACCATCTTGAACCTTAGAAACATTCTCCAAGGTCAGCCACATATGCTTGATTTCCTAAATTTGCATTAGGTCAGAAATTCAACATTCCTGTGATGGAAAAGAATGAGAGTGGACCAATTAAACACTTTAACCAAGAACAAAATCAACGTCTCAAATTGACCACATGCTTCCTTAATTGAATTTTAATTCTTCATATGAAGTGTAAACACTAGGTCGTACAAACCTAATTAAAACAAAAATGAGCATTGGAGTACACACTTCTCAGCAAGAAGATAACATGTGGATGACGTAACAAACGTTATCATGCATGAGAACACATATGAGATACCTTTAGATACATCCACAGTAAATGCAATAACCTTCAAACATAGAACACCTTCCATCAGTCCATCTAGACTATGTAAACATATACAACAATTCTAAAGCTCAACTTTTGGAGCACCAAACCACAAAAATATTTTCCAAAACCCTAAAAACACCATTACAAGACATATTTCAAATCTGTAACACCTTAAACAAAAGAGTAGAGGACTATGGAGTAGAAATATTTCTCCTAGTCCACAAACAAGCAAATCTGTCAAACTAGTTCACACACACCAGTGAACACAACTTTCACACTCCATCAAACTAAAGGTTTCAAATCAGGAGATGACACCAACAGATCCCTAATAAAAACCCTTCTAGATCCACACGAACATAGGATCAACATAGAAGAAATAAGGAGCACATACCAAAGCACATTTTGAACACATACATACTTCTAACTTCACTTTTTATTAATTTTCTCAAAAGCATTTGGTAACTCATCATTTTAGCACATCTACAACATCATAAGGATAGCTCCATGTACTCACAACATCTCAATATCATCTCAACTATACATGCACAATCTACAACGTTATGAATTGTGTTAACATCAATGACACCACCACCAAACTTGCTCATACTTGCAACACACTTTCAATCTTATCTAGGGCTTTATTAATTAATTATGGTTAATTAAGCTTAATTATCCCCTTTAATTCAAATTTAAGCCTTATTAATGACACCTTTTGAAGGATTTATCCTGACACCCAATAATCAAATTTCATGACATTTAATTTGGAAAAGTAGAGGTCCTAGAAAATGATGCTAGGACCTATTCACCTTAAGTGGTGAATGGGTCCTCTCCACATAGGACCCCCCTTTCTATACATTTTTGAAATGGGTTTTTGATGTTCTCTCAACCCCCAAAGGAAGGTCCTAGAAAGTTGTGCTAGGACCCATTCGCCTTTAGTTGAAAATGGGTCCTCCTCACCTAGGAAACCCCTTTTTTGAATTTTATTTTGGTATGATTCTAATTATTTTCAATCCTACATCTTGTGTCAACTTGAATTATTTGAATTTTGGGGTTAATCTCTAGATTTAGTATAAATATGGGGTTAATTCACATATTTTCATCCTAGCAATTTTGAGAGAATCCTAATACTTTACAAGAGAATTATAGAACACTTCAAGAGAATTTTCAAAGCTAATCAAAGGTAGATTAGTGAAGTTTATTGCAACAATTCAAGGTCATTTCATCATGTCAAAGGAATAGTTCATTCAAGCATGTTGTCAAGCTAAGATTGTTGATGTCACATTGAATATCCTTTGTAAGAATTGTTTCACATGCCATTTGAGATCAAGATGTACATTCTTCATGGTCACTTCATGTTAGTTTGCATATTTACATTCCAATACAACTTCCAAGGTATCATCACTTCAAGTTTCATGTTTCATGCTTCAATTTCATTATTTCATCATTTGGTTTAATTACCTACAAGGGGTTTGACTTTGGAAAACCTATACTCACTAACAATCAACAAGTTTTTCTCCTCTTAAATGTGTGTTTGCAGATTTATAGGTTGAAGATCAAGTGGAGAACAAGTTTAAAGCAAAATTGCCAAAGTTCTCAAGTTGCGAAGTTGTCATTTATAGTACAAGAACACAAAAAGAAGGCTATATAATTTGTTTCATACTTTCAGGAGCTAATAATTGAGGATCTTAGAGTGCAAACATCAAGGAAAAGAACCCATATCTCAGTTTTAGAAACCCTAACAGGGAGCCATCGCCATTAAAGGCGAATGAGTCCTTTGTGCCCTAATTACAACCTTCTTGCAGCAAGGTACACATCATTTTGAGCTCTCAAAACTTCCCTTTTCATTTCTATAATAGTTAGGATTAGTTTTTTATTGTTATTTAGGCATGTTGGCCCTCATAATTTCATGTTTCATTGCAAAACTTTGGGTTCATCATCTTGTTGACTCATTTTGGTGAACCCTATTTTTCTATGTTACATAATGGTGAACCTGACCTACTGAATATTGCAATTTTGTAATTTTGAAGTCTTTCCTTGCATCCTAGGCTAGATATTCCATTCATTTCCATTTAAGTTGCATTGAATTAGATCTCATTTAGGGTTTCTTACTTTTCATTCAAACTTGCATCTCATTTAGGGTTTAGAATTGCATTATTTTGGATTCTCTAAATTTGAAAAATACATCAGTCATTTTGCACTTCATTTAGATCTCATAAAATTGCATTTGAAAATCAAAACAACATTGCATTTCAAATTAGGTCTTTGCATTCATCATTTTATTGCATTTTCACATTGAATTTTTGCAAAAATTTGAAACTATAAGTTACTATCTTAGACCTAGAATTGTAAGACATTATAGAAAGTTTCAAAATCATTCAAAAAAGTTAAAAAACCTAATCAAGGATCCATTTTCCTTTACTGGAAAATGAGTCCCTGATCAAGTTGGATTTGTTCTTTTTGGCATCTAAAAAGCATTGAAAATCAATTAGAAAATAGTAAAAATATTCCAAAAATCCTTAACCAGGACCCATTCACCCTTACTAGCGAATGAGTCCCTATTAAATCCTAATCTACATTTTTTGGAAATTAAAATCTCAATTTTAGGCTTTTGTTTGCTACTGTTACCTATTTCAATTTTTGACTTGTTTCATCAAATTTAGTGCATCTAGCATAATTTGCTTCATTTTAGTGCATTTTCGAAATTCAAAATTGCATTTACAACATTTCATTTTCAATTTATTACATTATGAAATCAGTAAATTGCATTGTGTTGTATCTAAAAATTGCATTTCTAGGTCATTGCATTGCCCCTTTCAATTTAAGGTTTTCACATTAGGTCAGTAAACTTGTATGAGCTTTACAACTTGGTGTCCTATTAACAATACTATTTTAAGACTTAGTTTGAGGCTCATGTCATCCCATGATATCTCACTCATCATGGATCTTGGGTTTTCTAGTTCTCTTTCTAATAGTGTTGATAATCAACCCTCCATGGCTCATAGTTTTCATACTTGATTTCCCATGACTTCACCTCCAAATGTGCATGATGTTATAGAAAATGTATATGAACAATTAGAAAACTTGCAAGATTATATCCTTGGTGAATGCATAGACATTAGCATGGTTCCCATTATACAAAATCTAAGGAAAGTGCTTAAAACTCGAAATGAAACATAAATTTTCTATAACTATAGTTGGTTCTTTCATGAATATTTGAACAAACAAGACAATAATAACATACATGCCACGATCAACCTTATTGATGCTAGTGAAATAAAGAATGATGTGATGAATGTTGAAATGGATGATCAAAACATAAATGAAGTCCAACCAATTGAAATAGTAGAATTTATCGAAGCTAGACCTTGTAAGGGCTCAACTAAAAAACCTCTTGATATTGCTTTCTCACAAAATGACATACTTAAATGTGCACTTGATGGTCCTCTTTATATAGTTGGTTGAATCAACGATAAGCCCACTAATGGGATATTGATTGATCACATATGTGGAGAGATTGTGATCGCTGAAGAATTCTTATATGTGCATGAATTATATCAAGATACATATGTCAAACTAAAAGCATGGATCAAGATGCATAATGGTTTCAATTGTCCTACGATTAGCTCAATAGATCTCCCTTTAAAATTCAAAGTGAAAAAATTAAATGTATCATTCACCATCATCCCGCAATTGAACCAATTTTGTGTGAAGCTAGGCTATCCATGGCTTCCCTCTAAGAATTTTGTCCCTTTAGTTGTGCATAAATGTCTAAAGTTTCCATTTGGAAATGACATCTTTATTGTGCATCAAAGTGGCTTTAATCAAATATCAGCCCAAGGGAACATTTCATTAGATTTATTTTGGCATGAGCCTATGGAACCTATTAAGCCTCATGAGGATTTCTTTTTCAAATAATATCAAAATTTCAAGGAAGAGAAAATAGTAAAATTATCCCTTCAAAACATGCCTCAACCTATGACTGAAACACCTATCCTTGAAAAATCACTAGTTAAATTGAAATCCCTTCCAAACATTCAAGAACAACCTATAGAAAAACCTCCTACCATTTCCTACAAGAGACCATGAGATAACACATACAATCCTATTGTCCCTCCTAGAATAAAAAAATTCTACAAAGTTAAAGAGAAAGTTATTGAAAAACCTCTTGTTGTTTCTTCTATTCCTCCCAAGGAAGAGAAAGAACCTATGATTGGAAAACCCACTCTTACACAAACACAAATTGACAATAGTTTGAAATGAAATCAAAGAGCTAGAGAGCATAGGCATAGACTTCATGATATTTATCATATGTTACAAAAAAAAAGAGCAGGGTAGATGATAAAAAAAAACTCAAAAGCAACTCAACAAAATAAACTTTTCAGATTTAGAACCCAAACTTAGTGGGTTTCTCTCACAATCTCACTATTCTCCTTATAACACTTGAAACTAGGATTTTCCCACATAATTTTCAAACCAAACATCATACCCAAAAAATAATTTCAGATTTAGATACCCATTATAGCTTTTGAAAACATATCTAATTTATAGGTGGGGTTGTTTTGAAATATATAGTTCAAAAAATTGTTGCTACGCTTGAAACCACACCTAATTAGGCTTATTCCACTAGGTCAAAATGAGGTTTTCATACATCACTGCTTAAAATTCAACCCAATAGCCCAAACATATAACAAATAGTTTTCCTAAATATTTCCAACCATTATAAATCATTTCCCAAGAGAATTTCTACCATACCTAACTCCTATGCACATTATTTGCCCAAAACATGTGGTTTTCAGCCTATGGCATCACCCAAACTTGCTCACAACACCTTTCCCTATTCCTACAACATTGTAGACAATAAAAAAACCCTAACCCCGTCCATTCCACTAAGTTTCATTATATTTTACCAGTAGAATTGTGGGTTTTACATTCTCCATAAATCCAAATGCTTATATGATCACTTACAGGCTGTACAAGTCAGTACAAGTTGGTGTAGCAGAAAATTATGCTTTGAAATGTATTAAAATGGTGTTTTATTGATGTTCAATCTCCAAAATGATCTTCATAACCTTGTCTTCAACTTCCCCAGGGTCATTTAAGTTTTTAGAAACCTAAACCAACTAAATACAATTGAATTTCAACTTCACAACCTTTCAACTTCCCAACAAAAGCAAAAAATGCAAAGTTGCTTGACAATATGTGCAACTTTTAGAATATTTACAAACACTTACCCAAGTGTCTCCAAAATGACTCCAAACCATTTAAAAATAATATAAATGGTATTAAAGACTTTATTACACACAAAATGACTCAACTAGACCCAAATACCAGCATTTAGCAACTTTATGGTCCATAAACACTTTGGTGCCCTGCACCATACTCCCTAGAAAAAATAGACTCAAGTCCCCTTGAGGGTAGTGTTGCAACAATAAATTTATGCTTTTCCATGTCATTCTCTTACCTCCAAGTGACATCTCCATCTATTAAACCTTTCCAATGGACCAAAAACTAGAAATATGCATCATCCCTTGTTTTGTTGAATTCTTTGACACCTTGGGTATGTTCTAACTTTAAAGGCTTACTTGATGATTGCTCTTTGAATCCTTCCACATCTGAGAATGTTGCGAAATCTGCATCATTACCTACAATCATACCTCCTCCATCCTTGTAATGAACCTCCTTCTTCTATACTTTTTGTGTATGCTTGGACTTTCCCATATTTCTTTTCAATTCACCTTTGATCTCTCCAACTTTGCTTCCCATCTCATCCATTGGTTGTTGTGCCCGAGTAACTACAACTTGATCATGTGTACTAATCTCTAGCATGGCATAAATTGAATTACCAATATCCCTTTTTCAAATCAGTGAGTGAAACACTTCTTCTATTCTGATAGCAATATACTCCTTAATCCAACCTCGAACCTTCAAAATCAATTCATTCTTCATGTCTATTGTCCTACTATCTCCAAGTTTAGAAGTGGCTACAAACTCCCTATTATTTTCTTCCTCTACCTTTATGAACTCCTTTCTACCTACCATCATCACATTAAATCCCATAGTTTTAACTTTATCCTCCTCCTTCAATGGTGTCAATGTATAAGAGATGCCATCTTTTTATATCTCATAAGTATTTCTTCTCTTATCATTCATAGCATGCCTATCAAATTGCCAAGGCCTCCCTAGCAGCAA
>VDFB02268992.1:0-41391 GCA_007258455.2 Sequoia sempervirens | reverse complement strand
AGTATGGCTGGGTACTGCTGTTATATGTGTGTGTGTGCAAAAAAAATTAAAAATATACAGAATTGCAAATACATTTTATATACCATATAATATTATATTTTTTAATAATAATGACTTGAGTTTTTTGTTGTATGATACTTCATCATTGATCAATGATATTATGATTGTCATAAAGATAATTGTTTTAGTTGTCAGTTTTGGTTTCCACTCCCATTTCATTGTAATCAAGTTTCTTATGTGACAAGAGATCCCAGTAACTAGTGGTGGTTGGGAGTGGAGACCTCAATGGGGTTGATGGGCAGCACCCCTCATGGGGGTTTGGGGCAATGCCCCTAGTGGGGTTGAGTGGCAGCACCCCTCGTGGGGGTTTGGGGGCAACACGAACTCACAACAAACCCAGGGTGCCTAGGCAGGACACTTGGTGAATCTAGGATGCTTCCTTTGCAGGACTCGTAACCACACCCATTCAGTACAAGATAGGGACCTCAGAGGGGTGTACCCGGTCACTTAGATAAATATTAATAACATAATATACTGTTACTTCTTATCATTTATACTTGAGATATCCAGATAGATCTCTGGTAGCTAGGTTGGAAGTTGTGTGCAGTATACATGCAAAGGTCTAATAGTTTTTTTGTAAATTTGGCTTGCTTTGTAGAGTTGGTTGACTATTTTCATTTCCATTGATTTTTCTTTTTTCTTTTACAAACAGAAGTTGAATTAATATTTGCATGAAAATGAGGTGCATCACAATATTGAGCAATGTAATTAAACTTTTAACATTATTCACTGCAAAATCCTGAACGTTGGTTAATCTGACAAGCCAGTGAGCCTTTGGAGAGCCCAAAGCTTCAATGAGAAAAAATTCAGCCTTGAACTATGTGAATACAGTTACACATAAGTTTGTAGAGAAGCATTTGTTACTTTACAAATCAGGGCAACATAGATCACACCTCACGAGAATTCAATTATAAAACAAGATTGTCACATAACATTACTCGCTGAAAATTCTGGAACATTGGGTAATCTGACAGCCAATGCGACTTTGGAAAGACCAAAGTGTCAATGATAAAACTCTCAGCCTTGAACTATATCAATACAGTTACACAGAATCTTTTTGTAGAGAAGCATCGGTTACTTTACATGAGGGGGACAGAAATTACACATTGTGAAAATTCAATTATAATACAAAATTGTCACATATAAGATTTAAAAAGGTTAAGAGAAAAGCCTATTGTACTAAGCCTCATTCCAGATACTAGAACCTACAGTCAATGACCCATTAACATATTTACAAACTTTGTTTGGGGGAACAACACTTTTGGAATGAGGTACCTTAACTTTGTTTGGATAATTCAGGAAACTCATAAAGCAGAGATCCTCATCGACCATGCAAAATTGAGAAATATCTTTGCCTTCTGAGACTGGAGGGAAAACTCCAAATTTTTACACACACAAGTTGATCAGAATCTGCCAGAAATGAAATCAGTTTGTGACCCTCTAAAAGCATATCAAAGTAATACTATAGTGGAGAGCTTTGATCTTCATGGGTCCAGATAATCCTTACAAGTCATTGAAAGAAGGCCAACACCAAACTATGGTAACGACTCACCAACACTAGAAAGAGCTTGATGGAAAATAAATAATGCCGATTAACCTTGACCAAAACTAAATGCAACAAAAGGTTTGCAAAACAACAAGAAACAATTTTTGCAGTGGTATACTGGCTAAAATAAGGGTATTAGTGAAAAGGGGCCCTAGTCCCATGACTAACTGGGGACTGGTAAATTCCAAAAGCAAGGGGTAACTTAAAATAAGAGTAATATTTGGAAGCTTGTGAACATGAGTATTTTGAATATATTTACAAAGTGATCTTACATTATCCTTTGGTAGAGTTGGAGACTATTCTTCCCAATGAATGTTTCATTCTAAAAGGTGAGCCCTGCCTAATATTTGTGTATGTGGCTTCCAGTATAATGTATAAGATTAGGTTTCATGTACTATCATGTTTCATCCTGATCCATACAAGCATTGTCTTATGTTGATAGAATGCCTCCAAATTGTACACCTTGCCTTCCAGAAATTCCAAAAATCCAGTTTGCATAACCAAAGTTACTGATTTGGGTTTGGGTATGCTGGTTTGGCCAAAAAAATTGGGGTTGGGTATGTTTTGGGTACTTCAATACAAAAAACATATGAAAATCATAAAGATATACATATTTTAGCCTAAAATAGGAATTAAGTTAAGATAACCACATAACATACATATTGCCATATAATAAACAAAATGACTATATTGGACTGAATTAAAGAAAAAGAACAGAAGCAAAGAGCCATATGAAAGAATTGGATATAATTGAGCAATGGTCATTTAAGTATTAAAAGAAACAATATTAACGTAACAATATCATGTGGTAGTGTCCTCGATATCTTTGCTAAGACTTTGAGCATAACATATGAAAATATCAAAATAATATAGGGTTGAATTAGTAAAACTGCATTGCCACTTGAATCCTTAATTTCTCTGTGATTCTGGTCATAATGCTGTGCACGTCATGACCAAATCTACTGATAGCATTGTGACGGGGAATTCTGTAGCTTGCACTAGACCATTTGGCTTTGAGGTTCTCAGTTTTCCTAGACATGTTTGTCTCATTGACAACCATCCTTGTGTGAAACTCTTTTAGGCCTACATAACTCTAGGCCTACGTTTCTTAGATCATTTTTTGTGATATTTCCCTTGTCTGTTAACAATTTTGATGGTGGGATGACTCATTTGAATTTGTACTTCATTTTTTGTTGGAGAGGTCATACCATATGAGAAAATACCTGAAAAAGTTTATTGCAAGTCAACATTCAGTTTTCATATTTTTCCAATACACTTTATATTTCAACCAATTAAATTCATAATGCAATTATTTAGTGTGCAGTTATATCATTTATAAGATTACCGATGTTTAAAAGTTACAAATCTTCCAATTCATACCATATGAGAAAATACCTGAAAAAGGTTTATTGTAAGTCAACATTCAGTTTTCACATTTTTCCAATACACTTTATATTTCAACCAATTAAATTCATAATGCAATTTTTAGTGTGCAGTTATATCATTTATAAGATTACCGATGTCTAAAAGTTACAAATCTTCCAATTCTAGGAGTTCCTTTAAAATGAGTATTTTGTTGTTTTGTTGCATTTTGGTTTTTGAATCTGGTTTGCATGTTGTACTTTGGGTTTTGGACCCAGTTTGCACTTTGCAGTTAAGTTGTAAGTTGCAAATCGTATGTGGAGTTCTGGTTGCAATTGGACTTCTGACTCCAGTTGCAATTTGAATAACATATTAAAAACTACAAATTGCAAAGACGATTAGGCTTTCGACTTGCAACTGGGCTTCAGACTCTGGTTGCAATTTGCATAAATGTTGCAAATTGCAAAATGCAAATAATTTTGGGAGTTTGGACTGCAATCAAACTTTAAAGTTCTGTTGCATTTTGCATAAAACTTCCAAAATGACATCAAACTGTGGAATTGTCCTAAGGGCATGATTTAACTATGTTTTCAAAGTTTAACATCTGCCATTGACTAGTTTTTAGGTCTAAGGTTTGCATAGGGCCAAAGAATCAAAATTTCAAGAAATTTCTAATGAAAACCCTAAAAGTTAGGGCACAATGTTTGAGAAAGATGAAGGCAAGAAAAACCAGCTAGGGTTTGAATTTTGAACAGTTTTGTACATTTCTTTTGGAAATCAAAACTATAACAGCATTTAAAGCATATGATAAAGATATAAACAAGGTTTTTCAAACATAAAAGCAATTTTCAATCATAACAAGGGCCAAAGGCGATAGAATGCCAAAGCCCTAAATTTTTCAAATGCATGAACAAAACTAGAGGGAAGGAAAGGAAAACTTAGATAATTGTGCAAAATGTCATTAAATAGTTGGAAATTTGAAGCATTGGAAGAAGTCAAGTAGTTGCACGGAGTTGGAGTGTTGGAAATTTGAAAAGAAAAATGGAATGGAAATTCTTTGAGGTTGTAACCTTGCACACAAGTGCCATTAATGTACACCTACAAGCTTCAGGGTTTCGGGGAATCATGGCAATTTGCAAATTGCAGAGTTAAAAGGGATTTGGGAAATCAAGAGACTTTGCACTCTAGGTAAATAAAACAATATTAACTTTGCAAAAATCAAACCTACCAGGTTCAAGGTTCAAGGTTTTGGGAGTAGTTGGATAAATCACCTCCGAGTTTCAGGGAATCACGACAACTTGCCAATTGCAGAGTTAAAGGTGTTTAGGAATTGAAAACATTTTGCACTTTAGGTAAATAAAATTATAAAACAATATTAACTCTGCAAAAATCAAAATAAAATGACCTCTTAAACACCTTAGACATTCTTGACTTGGATAATATAATCTAACGAAACAATATATGTTAAAATAAAACATAAAGGCAAATATTACCCTAGCCTTGTGAAAAATGCAAATCTCAAAACTGAACACCAACATTTTAAATTTTAGGGGCATGTTGTGACCCATCACAACATGAATGAACTATATCTGGATCTGGCCCTTTAATAAACCAACTTGTTTCTATTGAACATCACAAGTGTGATAATTATTGCTCCTTAGCATATGAATAATGCCTCCTATACGGTTTTAATTACATGGACATATCTGACAGAATCCGGGACACAAAATATTAATATTTTATATCTCCACAGCGGAATGGACCACAATCCCTTAGTGGGAATGAACTAGATCCGGATCTGGCCCTTTTTCTGGGTGAACCGGTGACATACGTTTTAAGTTTTAAGTTTAACCTTTATAAATCAGCTTGTATCTATTGAACATCACAAGTGTGGCATAATTATTGCTTCTTAACCTTTCAAGAATACCACTTATAGTATTGTAATTGCTGTTTGTACAAGAGGTGGTCATCTCAGGTCATGCACTGGCAGTCTTGCACAGAATTCTGAAAATCTATTTTTTCATTTTTAAGGCTCTTTGGAGTGAAATTTGGCAATGCAAATGTTAGACCCTGTTTATGTTATGGTTCAGCCTGGAAAACTTAGTTCATAACCTGAGCTTTCCAACATGTATATGAACCTTGAATTTCAAGTACAGGGTAGGAGTTGGGACCCTGACAAGTAGGATACCAAAATAAAATAACTCTGACAAATATTTTTGGTGTACTTATGAGTTGTCCATTTCAGCTTCCAAGGACACGAGTCACTACCATGTAGAGTGACTGTTTTTGGCTCTCACCAAGAGCCCAAAATTACTATTTTTAGCTTTTTGTATTGTAAAGCTATTTTAGCTGAATTCAAAGCATGTGAGCAGAGTGGAAGGCATAGGTGTTTGCTACAGAGTTGGTCCATTTTGTATAAGCTCTCAGTTGAAATAAGATCTTAGTTTGCTTAGCTATTCAGTAATTGCCAATCTTGTTTTATTTGAGTTTGTTCAATTTTTGTTTATCATGCATAGTGTATTCATATTGCACCCAGATTACCAACATAATTTAGATCGAAGGGCCATTTCCCATAATGATATTTTATAGTCTAGATTTAAATGTATTCTTTTTTGAAGTCATGTCTATTTCTTAGTGGGACTTTATTTGACTGTGTATTTGTCAAGGTTTGTAACTATTAGGATTTGTACAAAATATGTGCCACATGAGACTTAATAATGGTAAAATTCTTGCATCTGTGGGTGACAAAATCACATTGGTGCTTGTGTATATATGGTGCTTCTTGTTAGCTGGAATACTGCAAATAGATAAGAAATATGATATGCATCAATCATCATTCCTTTTGGGGTTTAGGTATCTTAGTTGGGAATATTGTGTGTTTTCAATCGATAACCTTTGAAATGGAAAAACAGTGGTACCTAATGTGATTTTATAGTTCTAAAAGGGAATCATGAACAAAGTTGGTTAATAAACTCTTGTTGTTTTGTTTGTAGGCACTGATGATCTATGAGCATTACATACCATGACAGATTTTCCATGCCTAATGTTTGCCATGAAACTGGACTGGGACATCAATCTCCTGTTTCGTATGCTGATGGTTGTTATCTATGATGTTTGCCAGATTTACTTGAATGTAGGGGGATGTAATTTTATTCTCATTCAATCTCTTGGGTAAGCTGTCAGGTCAAGTATTTCACTTTTAAAGTGAGGCTATGTACTGTTTCCATTCCAATGGCAATTTTTAGGCTGTGGGATTCTTCATAACAAAAACAAGCTAGAGAAATATTCTCATCTGTTTACAATAGTAGATTTATTTTCATTTTCTTTCTTAATCAGCTCCCTTTTTTGTCCATTGGATATGACTAGAGGGCCTATATTTAAAGCACCAAAATCAAAGGGTTTTCTTTAAAAGGATGAGGTAACAAAGTTTCTATTTATTATTGGAAGATGAAAGAGTCAACCAAATCCGTGCATGCTTGGAAGATTGGTTTAAGTGAATTGAATATACTGAAATCTCCATGTTCAATATGTTTATTGTTTTCATTGTCTTTTTTTTCAGTTTCCAATAGAATATGATAATATGCTGATGTTGTATGAGCATCATGTACAGTGACATATTTTCCATGCCTAATGTTTGCCAGGAAACTGTGCCGGCACATCAATATTCTACTGTTTTGTTATGGCTCATGGTTTTTATCCATGATGTTTGCCAGATTTGCTTGAATAGGGGGATGTAATTTTTTCTCATTCAACCACTTAGGTAAGTTTTGTCAGGCCAAGTACTTCATTTTAAATATTTGAGGTTATGTGATGTTTCCATTCTTCAAGGGATTTTAATAACTAGAAAAAGGGTTTAATTGGGAGACGAAAGTCATCAAAATGTATGTGCATGCTTTGAAGATTAAGTTGTGCATCAGAATATACTGAAATCTGTGTTTGATACACTTTATTATTCAGAATTTCCTTATTCAGTTTCCAATACAGTTCTTTACCCTTCCACAGAGCAAAAGTAGCATGGCAAATGAAATGGTAAAATGATAGCTTAATGGCAAATGAAATAGTAAAATGGACTTACTGGCATTTTGTGGGTGCTTTTGATGAAATTTTTCATGCATTGAAGAATGTTATTCTGTTCCTTATATAGTTTAGTTTGTGTTAATAGTCTAGCGATTGTGATGTAAGTGTAAAAAATGCTATCTCTACAAGTTAGCTATAATTAAAAGAGTTTCTCTGATATAAATGTTGAGACTCATGGCTTAAACATAACTCTTTATAGAACTATTAACATACTCATTGTGGTTTGAGTTTCTCAGTTATGGTGATTGAAGGGATATTCCATGAAGCCCACTCCATTTCGATGTATTCTTAGATAGGCCTACTTGTAAGGGCATTGCCTGAGTATGTGGCAATGTGGAGTAATCTTTTTTGGGTCAGAAACATTTTAGGAGTCCAAACCATGAAAACTCGTAGATGATTAACTTGTGTGATTTGATGTTAGGGCTTGTGGGTTATCTTTTATCCTATTTAAACAGTTTTTTTTTTCTTTTAAATTCCTCGAGTAATTAGCGGGGGATCTATATGGGTACATCACTGATAAAAATAATGAAAGTATTACAAAAACACAAAAGCGGTTGAAATTAAAACCACCACCAAAAACTAAAAATCCTTGAGCTACAGCTCAAATAACAAACTAAAAAACAAGCATCCCACCTACCCACACCTGTAGATGGGTCAACAATTCTAGCCCTTAATATCCTCTACAACGTCCTCCTTTCCTCCAACCACACCACCCTAGGCAGAGCCAGATCATGAAGCTGCAAGTCTATTAAACTTCACTCATGGAAGATTTGTACCATTTGTTTGGACTGCATCAACCCTTTAGAAATAAGAAACATCATAGTGAACATGCTTACCCCTTTAGGCACTTTGTTTATGGGCGAAGATTAATTATTTTGGAACACAATCAAGGTCTAGAGAGTAATACTTAACCAAATTTAACTCCCTACAGACAATGACATTCTCCTTGTCAGGCAAGGGTCTTCCACAGAAACGAAACCATCTGCCGACAAACACCTCAATGTTAGAAACGTGAGTAGGCAACAATAAATGCAAAAGCCAAAGCCTATGCCTAGCTTTTGGAACCTCCATGGCTAATTTCTAGATAAAATCTTCACAATTGGAAGCCTTTGATTGTGGAAGGCCATCCCTTTCTACAACCACATCACTCTTAACACAAACTTGGAGCGGAGAGCCATGCTATCTCTCTATAGTTGAAGATAGCACCCAACCGATTATTAGGGACTCTTAAAAGGGGAGCCATTTTATCAGAGTAGTGATGCTTGGCCATGAAAACAAACACACGACACAACAATCTCACCCAGCTTGAAACCTTTTGTTGATGAATTGTAGCTTAGGTCAGATATAAGCAATGATTGCTATAAAGCATCATCATCGCTTATATAAGATCTAAAACTCTTCATGTTTCCAGAAATAAGTAATATGATCGAATTTTATAATGCTTGCATAAAATCGTAATTATTTGATGTTCTAAATTCGCATTGTTTAAATTCAGGATTATTATAACACATCTGCCTTGCATAAAGGTGTGTCTATTTGTTAAACCAAATAAACATTAGTTATGAGAAGAATCCGTGCTCTAAGGAACACGTCTCTTGAGCAGACGTGCCTCCACGTGTGGAGACACGTCTTCTCGAGAGACGCATCTCTTGGAGGCGGATCTCGTATCATATAAAAGTTGATTCCAATTTGAATATGCAAACATCGAAATCATTAATGTTCTGCATTCAGTACATTTTGCAATAACAGGAAGAACTCAAAAATTTGACTTAGAATTTATTAATCAGTATCTCACCTTCTTAGTTTATTCTTAGTCTTAGGATCTAGTCCTGTTCAGATTTGTTTACATTTACATGGTATCAAAGCCAGGCTATGTGAATCCTAATCAAATCTAAATATCAATCTGCTCAAGAAAATTCGTATTTTCCAGAATCGAATTTGCATCACATTCTTCATAATGTCAAGTGTGATCAGATTTGAAGATCGCCTTGCAGGAGCAGACAATTTCACATCATGGAAATTTAGAATCATGATGATCCTTAGAGAGAATAAGCTAGATTCACTTGTGAAAGAAAACTTGAAGGAACCAAAGTCTGAATCTGAGAAAACTCAATGGACAGAAAACAATGAAAAAGCCATGAAAATCCTAGTAGATGCAGTTAGGGATCACATAGTGCCCATCCTAGCAAAACATGAAACTGCCTACCACATGTTCAAATCTCTTGAGAGTACCTATGAGATCAACAACACCTGTAGGACTCTTGCTTTGAAAAGGCAAATCAACAATGTTCAAATAAACAAAGGAGAGTCCATTAATGCATACTTCATGAGGATTATTGAACTGAGGGATCAATTATCCACCATTGGATATCAGATTGACAAGCAAAGAGTTAACTCTGATTGCTCTAGGAGGTCTTCCAAACTCTTGGGAGTCTTTTGTTCAAGGTGTAAGTGCAAGATCTAAACTCCCTAAGTTTGATAGGCTAAGATCTGACTGTCTTCAAGAAGAATCCAGACTCTCCTCTAAAGAGAATAAACAAAAGAACATAGATGAAGACATTCTTGCACTCAACTCAACATCTAATAAACAGAGTAAGAAAAAATCCTTCAAGAAAGGGTCTTCCAAAAGAAAGAGAAATTCCAATGGAAAGGGATCTCATAAGAAGAAAGATATCTCTCAAGTACAATGCTTTAGATGTGATCAATATGGTCACTATGCAATGAAGTGCCCTGATAGGACTAAACAACAAACTTCCTTTGCTAAAGTAGGAAAGTCAAATTCAGATCATGAACCTGAGAACTTTGTGTTCTATTCAGCCCTATCTAGTCAAGTATCCGACCACACTCTCAACTGGGTGATTGACAGTGGTGCCTCTAGACATATCACAGGATTCAGAGAACACTTAGATACTTTGACCGAAAGGATTGATGAAGAAGTAACCATCGGGGATGATTCAGCACACCTTGTAAGAGGGGTTGGAACTTGCTCCATCAAGTTGAAATCTGGGCTTTCTCTTCAACTCACTGAAGTCTTGTTTGTACCTAGAATAAAGAGGAATCTTATATCCATCTCTGCCCTTGAAGACAATGGTTATAGAGTTACCTTTATAGATGGAAAAGTTCTTGCTTGGCCTAAAAACTCATCTATCAAGAAAGCCCTTACCATAGGCGTAAGACAAGGGTACCTTTATAAACTATGCACTGAAGTTAATCAAGCCCTTACCCTTGACACCTTTGATTCAAATGAGATTTGGCATAGAAGATTAGGTCACCTTCATTTCCGTGCCCTACCTTCTGTGGAAAAACTTGTAACAGGCTTACCTAAGTTAAAACCATCTCATGAAGGAACTTGCAAAGGTTGTGCCTTAGGGAAGAATTCAAAGGGATCCTTTCCCTCTAGTTTGAGCAAAACTCTTAATGTGTTAGAATTGGTTCACTCAGACTTATGTGGACCCATGTCTGTACCCTCTAAGGCAGGATTTCTTTACTATGTCATATTTGTAGATGACTTCTCTAGGAAAACCTGGATCTATTTCCTTAAGTGTAAAGAATCAATAGAAATCCTCAAAAGGTTCAAAGAGTTCAAAGCCCTTTCTGAAAATTTCTCCGGAAAGAAAATAAAAACCTTAAGGACAGACAATGGGAAAGAATACACCTCTAAGATTTTTAAGGAATTTTGCCTAGAAGCTGGAATTAAGAGGGAGTTCACAGTTGCCTACAATCCCCAACAAAATGGGGTTGCTGAAAGGAAAAACAGAACCATTGTAGAAGCTGCTAAAGCAATGCTACTTGACCAAAACATTGATACTTCTTTCTGGGCAGAAGCATCTAGGACTGCTGTCTATATTCAAAATAGATGTCCTCATTCCCATCTTGATAACAAAACTCCTGAAGAAGCCTTTACCGGCGTGAAACCTGACATCAGTCATTTTAGGATCTTTGGCTGTCCTGTCTATATTCATGTACCTAAAGAGAAGAGATTCAAACTAGAACCTTCCGGAAAGAAGGGGGTGTTTATGGGTTATAGTGAAAATTCCAAAGCGTACAGGATTTACATTCCCGGGCAGAATCAAATTGAGTTGAGTCGAGATGTCATCTTTGAAGAAGACATTGCATTCAAAAGGGCAAGAAGCTCCTCTGAGATAGAAACCCTTTCCCCTAGAGTACCTGAGATGGAACCTGATTCTGAGATTCAGAGGGAGCATTCTGAGGAAATGTCACACGAACTTCCATCAAGTGAGAATTCAAATGACAATAACAGAAAGAGACCACTTTGGGCCAGGAAGATGCTCAAAGAAGCTGAGGTTCATGCAGCACCCAAAGGAACGTTCAGGGAGAGTAAAAGACCCAAACGTTTCTCTGGCTATGTTGCTCTAATAAACATCTTAAACTCAGAACCTGACAGTGTTACAGAAGCCCTCCAACATCAAGCATGGAAGGATGCAATGACGGAGGAATATCAGTCCATTCTAAAGAATGATGTATGGGATGTAGTGCCTAGACCAAAAGGGAAATCTGTTGTCTCTTCCAAATGGCTCTTCAAAATCAAGCATGCTGCTGATGGCAGTATAGAAAAATATAAAGCACGTTTTGTGGCAAGAGGTTTTTCTCAAAAGGAAGGCATTGATTACGAAGAAACATTTGCACCTGTTGCCCGTTACACATCAGTGAGAGCAGTGTTAGCCATTGCAAAGCTAAAGGCTGGAAGATTCATCAAATGGATGTGAAAACTGCCTTCCTGAATGGAACCATTGAAGAGGAAGTCTATCTGGAACAGCCTGAAGGTTTTGTGATACATAAACCTGACTCACATGTATGCAGACTGAAGAAAGCTCTATGGACTTAAATAGGCTCCCAGGGTCTGGTATGAAAGAATTGATAGCTATCTCTTGGGATTAGGATTTTCCAAGAATGAGGCCGACTCCAATCTCTACTTCAAGGTAATCAAAGGTGATATGCTAATAATTATTTTATATGTTGATGACCTGCTGATAACAGAGAAGATCACCTCATTGCTCAAGGGAAGCAGGATCTAATTTCTGAATTTGACATGAAAGACTTAGGCATTCTACACTACTTCCTAGGTTTAGAAGTATGGCAGAAATCAGAGGGCATTATACTAAAACAAGGGAAGTATACTATTGATATTTTGAAAAGATTTGGAATGTTGGACTGTAGACCGATGTCTACACCTATGAAACCAACCTTCACAAATTGAAAGAAGCGTGAGAATCAAGTGTGCAGATCCAACCCTTTACATGTATGATTGGATCCTTGATGTATCTGGTTAACACCAGACCGATATTTGCTATGCAGTGAATGTTCTCAGCCAGTTCATGTGTGAGCCAAAGGAAATTCACTTAATGGCTGTAAAACATATTTTGAGATATCTTCAAGGCACTATTGGATTTGGTCTTCTTTACAAGAATGATCAACTAGATCTACATGGGTACTCTGATTCAGATTGGGCTGAAATGTAACCGATCGAAAAAGCACATCAGGATGTTGCTTCAGTTTAGGATCGGCTATGATCTCCTGGATTTGCAGAAAACAATCTTCAGTTGCACAGAGTTCAACAGAAGAATACATTGCAGCCTCAATGGGAGCAAGAGAAGCAGTTTGGCTTCAAATTGCTTGTGGGACTCTTTGGTGAGCCCTTGAATCCTACAATTATTCATTGTGATAATCAGAGTTGTATCAAACTCTCAGAATCCTGTCTTTCATGATAGATCTCAGCATTGAGATCCCCTATAATTATGTAAGAGGTATGGTGGAAAGAAAGTAATTCAGTTGGAGTATATTAGTACAAATGATCAAACTGTAGACATTCTCACCAAGCCTCTCTCCCGAAGGTAGAGCACTTCAGGAAGAAACTTGGTATGGTTGAAATGTAATTTGTTATTTATGTTTGAAATTCAAATTGTTTATCAAATTGTACTAATATATAAAGATGTTTAATGTGTAAACTTTTGTCATGTGACTCCATGACCTTATGGGCCTACTCCCCTGTGTACATTATTGAAAGGTGACGATCTTTCTAATAATGAACACTTGTATTTAACATTGTAAAGTGACGACTCTACAATGATAAATATCATGATAGATATCATGTGACTTGATATCTGTGGACATGTCATGATAGTATCTCTTGGACACTTTGATGGATATCATGGGACTTGATATCATCTGAAGATCATTGTAATCCTTAAGAGATAATCATGGTGGATATTTATATCCATGGATATGCCATGAATTATGGTAGACATCATGTGACTTGATGTCAGTGCACATACCATAATGAAGATGTGTTATGAAGAATGTCATGTGACTTGACAAACTTTGAGAAAACATATCATATCTTCGATATCACGTGTAAAGGTGATATCTCCACTTATTTGATTTGAAATATCTTCCCTAGCTAAGAGGGAGTGTTGATGAATTGTAGCTTAGGTCATATATAAGCGATGATTGCTATAAAGCATCATCATCACTTATATAAGATTTAAAGCTCTTCATGTTTCCAGAAATAAGTAATATGATCGAATTTTATAATGCTTGCATAAAATCGTAATTATTTGATGTTCTGAATTCGCAGTGTTTAAATTCGGGATTATTATAACACATCTGACTTGCATAAAGGTGTGTCTATTTGTTAAACCGAATAAACATTAGTTATGAGAAGAATCCGCGCCCTAAGGAACACGTCTCTTGAGCAGACGTGCCTCCACGTGTGGAGACACGTCTTCTTAAGAGACGCATCTCTTGGAGGCGGATCTCGTATCATATAAAAGTTGATTCCAATTTGAATATGCAGACATCGAAATCATTAATGTTCTGCATTCAGTACATTTTGCAATAACAGGAAGAACTCAGAAATTCGCATTTGACTTAGAATTTATTAATCAGTATCTCAGACCTTCTTAGTTTATTCTTAGTCTTAGGATCTAGTCCTGTTCAGATTTGTTTACATTTACACCTTTCCACCATTCAACACTTGCCACTCGCAACTAGCTACCAAAAAACAATTTGACAATGACGCATCCAAGCGCAAGCACATTTTGGAAGGGAATTAATGAGACAATCCTTTCCTCACAAGTCAATCTAGCACCCCTATGACAATTAATGAACAGTTGATTTGTTAATGAAAAAGTGCGAAATTTCTAAAACAAAATAAAAAGCTTCTAAGCACCCTTAGCAAGAGAAAATGGGGAACCTTATGGTAGCTTAAGGCCAACCATTACCTAAGGCTCGACTAAGATTTAGGTTTCTTGCGAAATTCACCTCGTAATAATAATGTGAGAAAATTGCTTCATGAAAGGAAGACCGTTGATCTATTGCCTCATCAAAAAAATACAAACGTTTCCAATTAAGAGAATCCCCTTTACACAGTCCATTAACACCATCAAGAGTTTTCTTTAGTCACATAAACTTAGAGAGGTGGCTAGGGAAATCTTAGCAACCGTAACCTCCATTTTGCTTGATTATTAGTTCAACAACCAAGAAAAAAAATACTTGTGAATAGATCAGCCAAGTTTATCTTTAAGCACAACACTTGCACTAACTAAATTTGGATTGCTCTTAGAAGCTCCATCAAAGTTAATTAAAAAAAATACTTTTGGCCTACTTTAACAGTTTTAGTGCGGGTGTATTTTCTTTTGGCTATACGAATAATCAAATATTGAAGCATCTAAAAGAGGTTGTCATGTATAATTTGTGCCATGTGCAGTGCATTAATACCTATTCATATAATTGTGTCATTTACAACTCATTGATACCTATCCATCTAATTGAACACTTGGGTCTCGTCTATGTTCTCTCTCTCTACAAATAACATTGTATTTTGAACATAATATTAAATGGCGTTCATATGCTTCATGCTTTGAAATAACGATAGGTCATTAATATAAATTATTAGGTATGAAATAACCTTAAACCATGTTAACAATTTATATTATATTAACCATATCTACACTCAACAATCAAAGATTTTAATCGATAGAGTAGCTAATTAATGTGAATAATATGATATTTCATGTGACATTAGAATTTCACTATTTTATTGTAACACCCTTGCATTTATGTTGGAGACAATTGTTTCGGAAGGATCCAAAAATTTGAGGCTTCATTTTTTCTAATTACGAAGTGTTTATTTTTTTAATATACAAACGCACTCTTAAAACAAAGTGTAAAATCTGTCTGATGGTTCAAATTGTTTGTTTTTTAATTAAAAACATTCCCAGATCGATTCCCATAACCTTTGTCTGTAGGCATATTTAGCCATTTATTTGGTAGATATATGTATGTGAATAATAAGTAATTGCAACTTGATATGTTCGTAGAAGTGAGTAATGCCATTTTCACGAACTGCCCAAATTGTCCATTAATGGACAAACATAGGCTTAAGAATGGACCTTGTTCCCATCTTGAATTGAAATTGAAATCAAAGAGAGTTTGCTTTGCCTGGGGCTTTAATAAGGGGGTTAGTTTCACCCTTTATAGCACTCCGGAGGAAAAATCATGCATACGGGGACATGCACAATAGATAAGCACATATGCTTCCATCATCGATTGGAATGTTAAAACATCGCCATTATGCAATTACATGCAAATGTTTAGTTATTTGTTTGGATTATTTTAGAAGACCCAAGTGTAATTTTAGGTTCACGAATTATATGATAATACCACACCAATTATATCTTTGAGTGTAACACCAACGAAACAACATGATGCTAACGTGTTTTTTAATGGCTATATTAATTCTTAGTAGTGTTAGATAGGAGTTGTATGGTAATGGAGGTAATTGGCTGTTTATTAGATTTATTGTGGAAAGTTAGTTTAAATTGTAGTGCTTACATAATGTTAAATAATGGGTGGAGATTTGAAGAAGGTAGGTGAGTTAAAGTTAGCTCCTAATAACTATTGACAAGACTTTGGTTGATAAGCAAGCTTATATTCAATTTGGTCTTCTAAATATTAATTATTGTTTATGAAAATTACGAAGTGCCAAGAATGAGACTAACAAACTAAATTAGCAAAAAGATGGACGTTTAGGTTTGAATGCTTCAAACAATGATCTTTTTGACCAATTTGCATAGAGTCAACTTTTGATAAAGATGCTCACACTTTCTATCATTATCTTTATTTAGTAGTAGAATTGGTGTCAAAATTGTGGTTCAATTTCATGTTTCTTTTCTTGTTTGTCACTTAGTTGATGCTAAACAAATACTTCTGTTACCAAGACAATGTTAAACCTTGCCTCAAGGCATACATGAGGTTTGCATCAAGTCTAAGTTAATTTGTTAAATTTTTTCACCTTTATTTCAATTTATCACATTATTTTGTATCATCTTTAATTATATGGATTTAATTATGTAATTTATTATATATTTTGTGACCAACTTTGTGTGTCCACTCTTTGATAAATGTATAAATAAATTAAATATATTAGTAAAAGTAACTATTTTATTTTAATTTTTTAAAAACATTTATTTTATTTAAGGTTACAGTTGAAGATATCTTGAGATCAAGATGTTTGTTTAGGAACATAATTAACCTTATATTTATAAGATCAATACATGGCAAAATTTAAAGGAAAATAAACTTTTTGTATATGTTAATTTAGGCTAAGTTAAGTAAATATTAATAATTGAACACAAACTGGGTTGGACGGCCAAAACTGTGGGAGTTGGTGCTGCGACGGCGGCTAGAACGGTGGGTGTTGGTGCTTCGATGGCGGCCAGAAAGATTGGAGCGACTGGGCTTTCTGGGCATTCTGGCTTGGCCATGGGGGCCAAAATGTCCTTCAAGCAGGGGCGGAGTTTTATCCCTGTGAGAAATGCTATTACGGTGAAACTAAAGGACGAAGTAATAGAAGAAATAAACGATGAAGAAGCAGAGCTCTCTGAGCGTGGGATTATCTGCAGGTTTCGGGGCTTCTGGCCAAGCCTTCCTCAGCTGCACTCATGGATTTCCAAGGAGTGGGAACCTCTTTTGTCTGGTAAAATTAACATCTTCCCTTTGGCCAAGGGATTCTTTGTTGTTAAATTTGATAATATCCAGGACAAAAAAACTATCTTATGTGATAATTTTTTTAGTTGGGGTGATCAATATCTGCTAATGATCAAACCCTGGCATTCAAATTTTAATCCTGTTTCTGAAACCTTTAATAAAATCCCGATCGGGGTGCGCCTTCCTAATCTCCCCCTCCATCTCTGGAATGATTCTCTTTTGGAATCGGTGGGAGAGGCTCTTGGGGATTTTTTGTTGGTTGACGAAGAATCTTCAGATATCTTTCATTCCACATTTGCTCGAATACTTGTAGAAATTGATGTTACAAATGGACTTCCTGCTGAGGTTTCATTAGAATGCTCCAAGGGGACTTGGGTCCAATCACTGGATTATGAAGGAATACCTTTCTGTTGTAGAAGATGCTTTAAAACTAGACATGCTGCTGCTCAATGTGGATTTGAGAAAAAAATACATAAGGCAACTTGGTGGAATGGTGCTTCTCAACGTCATTATACGGTTGAGAATAAATCTAATAAAAAAATGAGCTTCTCAGAGGTGGCTGCTTCTGAGTCACATACTTGTGGTGCTTCCCCTAAGGATGCTCCTTCAGGGGGGGCTAATACTTCCACTCGTAATGAGCTAAGGTCAAGGTCTCTGAATGATGGAGATGCTTCTACTCCTACTCTAGGCAGCTTGTCAAAAAAATCCTTGTCTGCACAAACGATCAATGAAGATACCCCCAAGGCTGCAAAGGAACAAACCCAAGAAAGTAGCGTGCTGCCTTGGCAGGCTAAGGCAGCACAAGTGGAAGAAAGCTGGATTACAATAATAGGGAAAAAATCAAAACCCTCCGAGCCTTCCTTCGATATGATGCCTCGTTCCCACAAGAGCAATTCTAAGTCTAAATATTGATGCTCTTGGTTTGGGAGCTGGGTTTTTGGGTGCTACAGGTTGTCCTTTCGGTAGCCTGGCTTTTTTCTGAATTGTAAAGGGTTACAGATCCCTTCAAAATCTGTTTATCCCTAATATCAAAAATAATTGAACACAAACTAACCTTGATTAAACAATGATAACTAAGAATGATAATAGATAAATTGCAATAGTTATTTGATGAAAGTAAGCATGAGGGAGAAGAGTGCTTATCTTTGGATTGAAGAATGATTAAGTTCATTGAAAATTTTGAATTGAAATTGGCATGTATTCAAGAAATGTGATTTCTCTATTAGTGAATGCCTCAAAACTTTTCTTAGATCTACACCTTATCTAAGATCAAGTCTCTTGGTCTAGTTCATTTGTAGATGAAGATTTGTCCTCTATGTCTAGATTCTACTCTTTGTAATGTAAAAACTTTTCTACGATGCTTGTTTGATTAATCTTCACCTACTTTGCTCCTTTCTAATATCTAAAGATTGCAAGTATTTAGTATAAGGACACTTAATTGTACCACTAATACTAAAACTCATAGAAAAACCTCTAATACCAATTTCTAAGGAAATATAAAGAATTTCCTACTTTACCCTATGAGATGTTACAAGTTATTTGATCTATATAATTTTTAGCAACATTTTGGCATAAACCACACATGACAAGAATGGTAGAAAAACTATATAAGAGAGATTGATATACCCTATAAACCATTTGGAAAAATTAAGCCTTAAAACCATCAAACCAATAAATATCTAAGAATAAAATAGTTACTATACAATATTAGGCTTTCAAGTATAACATGGAGATTAACATTGTCAACCAAGGAGAAAACCATGTGCAATATATGACCTTGTTTTGCAACAATGAGCAAGCATTGCTTATAATGCCATGAGACTGATTTGAGAATAAATGAGCAACACACATCACAATCCATGCTCAATATCTACTCAACAACCAACTTAATCCTCTAGGTGCTTACACCAAGATTCATTCACAATGAGTAGGTACAAGATGATCAAGTGATAAATAACACCATCCCAAGACTTTTATTTATATGCAAGAGAGAAAAATGAGAGGAAAATTTATTGGTAGCTTCCCAAACCACCTTGACACCAATAATTAGTGACTCAAGAAAAATAATCAATTCACAAATTCAAGCATGCAAGTTTGGCACTAGAACCAAGTCGCAACATTTGACATGTTTTACAAGGTAAGCCATTTGCTCTCTCCAAGCCTAGTTCCCACATTTGACTTGCGCATACGACCAAAGCATTGAAATACATTGTACAATATTGAAGGCATTATACAATGATCCCAACAAACACATTCATCTAATGATCCTAATAAAGCATGTATTGACTAATCTATTGATACATGAGCATCTTAGAGGTGGGGCAATCTAGTATCAAAAACAAATATTTATTGATGTTTGTTCATATTTTTTAGGTTTTCTTTGTTGTTAAAGATGCTTTGTTCTTGTTGTAGATTATTTTTTGATCATAGTCCTCTAAATGTGGATATAGATTTTTAGATAACATTTCTTTTGGGTGAATATCATATAATTCACGAACTTCCTAATTTGTAATCATAGTATCATCTCGAGACTTTTGAAGTGTCCACATGTAAAATCTTGTATTTTATTGTAAGATGCACGCTTTTATGCCAAAAGGGAATTATTTAGTACCATGTGCCAATTTATTTGAGTTGTGTCAAATTGTAAGGTTATGTATTTTAGTATTGGTTTAGGGAGGTTCATAGGAGAAGTCACATCAAGTTTCATATCTTATTCTCCCTTTTAGTGCAAGTTGAGGGGATTCAAACTCGACACCTTTGGCTCTAATACTAATTGTTGGCCCCACAGTTGTTGTTGCACCAAAAGGTCGACCTGTTAATGCCTGATACAACTGTCAGAGTTAACAAATCCACAGGAGGCGGTTAGTCCATGTCATGAATCTTGAGGGGAGCACTGACCATATGTCAACAACCACCACATCAAGGAATCTCTATAAGGTGGGAATTATTTGAAGACAAAGAAGATGAGAGATATAATAGATAAAAAATCAAAGAAATGAATCAATTTAATATCTTGGCATGCATTGTTGTATCTAAATATGATGTAACCATCATATAAATAAATACAATTATTCTATTTTTTGTCATCTTGTTATTTATTATTCTATAAGAGTTTAACTTTTTTGTGTACTCTTGCATTGATTTTTTAGTTTTTGTGCTTAGTTGCATGAATAGTATTTCATTAGACTTTATTCACGAATGCCTCATCCTTAACCCCTTAAATATTGAATGCATTTGACCCAATGTGTTGTCGACATTCAATGAATTTGCAATTTGACATATAACCTCCCCCAAGGAAATATTGTTCTTTCACAAATTGTGGTGCCCCACATAGACATGAACTACAACTATAAAAATATCAAATATTTTTATGCAAGGTTTACAACACCTTATCCCAACATTTCCCACCTTTTGTATATATTGCTTAAATGGACCAAAGTTGTAATGAGCCAACATAACTTTTTTTTTTGGAAAGGGAAAACATTCCCATCAACCATCCTCTATCATTCACACTTTCTTATGATTATAGGTTCGATATAGGAGCATCTAGGGGGTGTAAGGGCAATCTTCCCAAAAAAAATGTTTTATTTTAATTTCTATTTGGTTTGGTGAATATCATGAAGCTCATTTCCTTTTAAAATTCCTAAAGAGTGCTTTAGATCTTTCAAATTCTCAAAAATGGTTAAATTTAGTAGGTCTCTATTTTTAGTAAGTTTGCATATGAGCACATAGGGACTTGAATTTGTCCCAAATCTGCAAAATCGAGTTTTTTACGTTGTGGGTGAGTTTCAAGTCAAGATTAGGTCTGTGTGAAAAGATATTAAATATTTTCATTTTAAAATTCTTGAAAAATTCTTTAAAACTTAGTTTTGAGGCTTCAAATGATGTTTTGGGGCCACAAAAATCGGGCAAAGTGGATTAATCAATTTTATGCAAATCGAGCCCTTTGAGCACTATAGTTAAAAAATGAGCTCAAATGGGCGCTTGAATCAAAAGTTATGGATCCCAAAAAGTTAGGCTAATTTTGGACGAGAGTTACAAATTTCAAATTTTTTCTTGAAGGTGCGAAAGGGATATTTATAATAATTTTTTGAGCATTTGGGGTTGGGGGAGGGAATGATGAAGGGAAGGTGGTAATTCATGAGGAAGGTGGGAGAGTGGGTTGGAAGGTGGATTTAAATAGACAAAAGATAGAAGGCTCCAAAAATAAGGGAAAATGTTGTAAGGTGTTGTAGCCTGTGAGGATTTCATCCTCTATTTGTTTTTTGATTTTTGTAATGTAATATGTATTCAACCAAATAAATAATTTTATATATTTTTGTGTGAGAAATTTGTGTGGCTTTTGTATTGTGTGATTTGCCCCTTCATCAAGGCTTCACCAAAGCAATTGTAATATATAGAACTACACATCATTTTGCTCCAACTGCACATGAAAAGTATGGTTTTTTGTTGTAATATTTAATAATAAATTGCAATATTAAATCTCCCTAGAATTTAAAATAGTATTACCACAACATAAGTTCAATAGAAAACGAAAGATAATGCTTTGACATAATTCCAACATTCATATTCTAAATGTTGTAGTGAAGGAAATGAATACATATAGTCTTTGGGATGCATGACCCATGATGACAAGTGTACAAGAGAGGTTGAATGAGCCTCAGTATTGGGTGTAAGATGGTTCCATATGCTATGGTACTTACTAGGGGTGTTTTTGTGGGCACTCTATTTCAACGAGGTGTATGTACTATCTATTATAATAGTTATTCTACTCTCATAGTGAAGAGATCTATACAATTTACACCTTCACCTTTGGAACAAGTAACAAAGAGGAGTATTGTGTCTACTTTTGATGGCTATGCTTCATGGGTTCCCACATAAACTCTTGTTTCTAAGGGAAAGATACCTATATAGAAAATACTACTATGGCACCAAGGAATGATCCATGTAGGTGAGAAGGGTGTATGGACCTTGAAAAATTAAAAGAAAATTATTGATGGGTTGAATGATTGTTCTCTTGAATTTGATTTATGTGAACACTATATATATGGTAAATATATATGCATTTAGTTTTATTCTAGTTGTCACAAATATTATAGGGTGTTGGACTTGATTAAATAAGATGTGTTTGTTCTTGTTAACATTCCTTCAAATTGTCTTTTTATTATGTATATTTTATATATGACTATTTGTTTAGGATATTGGTGCATTATTTTAGGAGTATATCTAAATCCTTTAGTCATTTTAAGGAGTTTAATGCTCTTTTGAAAAATAAAACTAGAAGGAAGATTAAGGTTTTGAGGACATGAGTTTTGTTTTATATATTTTGAGAGATTCTATAAAGAGCATGGGATTAAGAGAAATAAGACAAATCCATAACCCCTAAATAAAATGGAATTACAAAGAAACAAGCACAAAGTTGATGGAGAGGGCTAGAAGTATGCTTAGTGGAGCCAACTTGGAATAGAAATTTTTGGAAAATTTGGAAGCCATAGCTTGTTACTTGATTAACATATTTCCTACATTAATTGATATTGAATAGATCCCTAGAGAGGAATGGATGAGAAAAAATGCCTCATTACAACAACTTCAAATTTTTTATTGTAAGGCATATGCATATGTGCACCTAAGAAGTGGTCAAAGATGGAAATTAAAGTAATTAAATTTATCCTCATCAACTACAATGCCAATGTGAAAGGGTATAATCTTTAGGGCCTCGTGGCCAATTTTTTTGTATAATAGAAGTGTTATTTTAGATAAATTAACACTTCTCCCATATTATTGTAGCTAAAACAAGATGGGAAAAAATATGTGGTTCAACTAAACCCAAAGACCAAAAAGATTAAACTATAATATCATGAAGAACCTAAAGAGGAGGAGAGCTCAAATAGTTCTAATAATTCAAAAGAGGAGGTAAAACCTCCACCTTAGCTCTTGAGGAGATCAAGTCAATAGAGGAAACAACCAAATAGGTATGCCCCTAACAAGTATTTGGTCTGTATATTAAATAAATCTTTACATATGCTTGATTTTTCTCATATCCAAATTATATTATCAAGTTTATTATAAAATGGATCGTGATTGGTTCCTTTTTATCACATTATACATATATGATATGTTATTTTTAGTAACAATAAGAATGTGATTTGTGATTTGAAGTCTCAAGTTTCAACATAGTTTGACATGGACTTGGAGGCTACTAAGTATATGTTAGGTATGGAAATCATGAGAGATAGAGGAAAAAAACTTTAGTTGGGATAGAGTAAGTATGAAAAAATTTTACCATAGAATTTTTGCATGGTAGATAGTAGACCATTTAGTGTTCATATTTCTATGGGAGCTAAGATTTCAATCAAATAATTTCTTATGAAACTCATGAAGATGGAGCATATGTCTCATGTTACTTGTGTTAGTATAGTTGGTAATTTGATATATCTTTTGATCTATGTAGACCAGACATTGTCCAAATAGTGGGATTCCTAAGCTTGTTAGTATGAAAAGAGGTTTTATCCAACCTATTAATATCTACCTAGTTGTCTTATTCACAAAAGTTCTTAATCTCACATAGATTTTTCATTTTTGGTCTTATTTCATGAGTGTACTATATGAATCCTCACATTTTTCTAAGTGTGCCCACATGTGTCATAACTTTGGATTGATAGTAAAAAAAATTCCTATATTTTGACCTCCTTATCCTTGCCTTTATATGTAAGAAGTTCTTTGTACTTTTTGTTAACTTTTTGTATGAGTATTGATATTATAATTTTTTTGATTAATCTCTTTATAGAAGGTTTATTTTGTTTATAGGGATCTTGTGAGATTGTGAATGTCTTGGTGAATCTAATATGGTATTAGCACTTCAAATTTTAAATGCCCTTATATCTAGAATATTTTATCAAATAATTTCATAAAATACACATTGAAGCAAAACTAGCCTCATTGTTACACCTAGTAGGCCCAAAACTACATGGATTGATAGTAAACTTGATAGGTTTTTCTAAATATCACATAGGGTTTTGGGAGGCCTCCATTAGAGGTCATACAAAATTCTATAAATTTGTATTATTGTATAACCATTTTATAGTATTTATAGATTTGTTAGGATATAATCAATTAAATAGGCACTGACATATTTAGTACTAAATTTTAAAGTTTTTATTAAAAAAATATTTTAATGCACATGCTTTGTGTAGAGCCATATATAGTATGTGTGTGTCTACACGACATAATACTATAGAAGAAAGTACCTATCATCCAATCAACCACTAGATGTCCACCATTGGTGACCACTTTTTTCTTTACTTGTGACCTCCCTATCACCATTGTTGATGACACCGACCTCTCGTTTATCACTAAACTTGTCATCATTGCCACTCTTATGGATCCATCACTACCAACATGTCATCCATAGATCAATGACTTCTTATTCACTAAAGTGCCACCTAGGTGCCACTATGACTTCACCTATAGAGGTGATGCCTTCCCCTTACCACCCTAATAGTTATAGGGTTATTCTATAAAGGTCCTGAAATAGGTCTTTCTTTGGAGTTATTTTGGCATAATAATAGTACCTATAAACTCACTATGAAACCTCCATAAACAATTCAAACGAATTAATTTTAATTAAGAAACCATGAGCTAAAACCATCAAAATTTTGGTGCATAAATCCCTAGCTAAATTTCAATATATGAATCCCAAGATGAGTCCATGAACTAGAATAGCATATTCTTTCCACCCTCCATAGGATCTTTATAATCCACCCACCAACTTGTGGGGATCCATTTTGGCTCCATTATCTCTCTTCAAAGATTTCTTATGACCTATCATAACATGTATAATAAGTTGGTAAAAAATATAATTCCCTCTTACAAATCTCTTATGCATCATATATTATCTTACATTTCTAATGTGGGAGGCCATAAATTTGATTTGGGAAACCATTGAATTTTTTCTTAATTATAGAGCTTAAATAGGTCTAGTCATTGATACCTACTTTCTCTAGTTAAGCCCCATTTTGACATCCTTTAGGGCTAAAATCAATCTCTAGAGCCCTAAGAATTTGCATTTCTATGTTCTATAGCCAAAAAATTGTAATTTTTACTTAACATAAGATTTATGTTTGATACACCTTTCCTAAAATTCTTCCTTTCCAAAAATATTGAAGATCAAATGGAATACCAACAATGTCAACTATGTATTAGGAGCCAAGAAGCCCTTAGACTCACTACACCACCTATGTTTCTTTGTGTTGACAAGCTTCATCAATACACTTGCAACATTATGCGAAGTGTCAAATTTATCTAGCATCATCCTCCCATCCTCTATAATTTCATAGAAGAAATGGTACTATAAATATGTGTATCCTTACATGAAAGGTTAGGTTCTTTACTATACATATGACACTTTGACTATCATAGAGAACTTTAATATCTCACTAACTTAGCCCCATCTATGAACACAATCTCTCAAGAGAGATTTCTTCATAGAAATGAATAATATCCATATGGTTTGCCTCTATAGATTTAAAAACTAATCATAACATGTTGCTTACACTTCTAAGTGATAGTAACACCAAATAAATTGAACACATACACACTTGTGAATATTCTCCTACCTAATATGAATTCAAAAATACTTAGAGATTGTTGGCACTCTATTTGATCACCATGATAACAAATATACTCAGAGGTACCTCACAAATATTTAATGACCCTCTTAACTACATCCTAATGATATTACCTAGGATTAGCCACGAGTCAGCTATATAGGAGTCATGAAGAGACTTATATGATCACAATATTTTGTAAAACGAGATAAAAATTATATAAAGAGATTAAGAAGAAAAGCTATAATACCAACACAATTAAAAAGTATGAAAAATATACAAAGAAGGACTTGCATATAAAGGCAAGGATAAGGAGGTGAGAAAGTAGAACTAAAATTTCAACTACCCTCACAAGGTGACACATGTGGGTACACTTGGGACAAGTGTGGGAACACATATAGTACACTCATGAGGTGAGACAAAATAAAAAGTCTCCAAGTGAACTTAAGCACTAGTCTGAATAGGATAACTAGGAAAACCTCATTTAAAAATAAAACCTCCCCTTAAGTGATAATTAGGGAGAAATATAAACACTAAATAATTTTGAAATACCACAAGCAAACATATACCACAACGTACTGGGGTTCTTTTAAAAGCTTTTAGCAATAGATGCATGCAAGGGAGTGAATACCATATGAATCCGTCAAGAAGTACATCAACATTGTCACATTCCTGGTGGACAAGGACTACACATACATGGAGGCGGTGGAGCCATGAATAGCTTGGATCCCCAAGCTCCCATATGAAATTTCACAAAGAGGTGGATGCGTATGCCACAAACATCCTTAGCAAACCAAAAGACCCCAATGCAGAGGTTTGAAATTTACAAGAACATGGTTCAAATCCATCAGAAGAATGCCCAAGAGAAGTTCAGAAAGAACAAGGAGCAACTACAAAAACAATGGGGTATTCCACCAAAGGAATCTGCTCAACCATCATCTTCCACACTAACTCTAGAGAAACACACACCAACAACAAGAAGATCCGAAAGACTTCATGGAGTTGCCAACACACAATCTGAGGGCCCCACATCCTCTTCTCAAATGGTGGCAACACCAGATGTGCATGAAATCTCCAAAAGCTTGATCCAAATGAGTGTGAGAAGAAAGGCCACAAAGCACAACCTAAGCAAGTAGTAAAAAGGAAGATAATTACTTTCGCAAAAGAGGAAGAAGTACAGGAAGTGCAGAAACCTCCGCAAAAGAGGAAAAAAGGAAAGCACACACAATGGAAATCCAACAACCGAAGGTAGTAGATCAACCATAGCCCCTTATCAATGTGACGGCGACTACAAACACCATCTTTTATCACATTATGCTCCCACAAGTATTATCAATGTATGATGATTCAAATAGTGATAATCAAAATAGAATAATACAGAGTTTAATAATGTACATTAGAAAGTTTGATAAAATTCTAGAAGTAATCAAAGACTTCCCACAACCCATAATTGTGACAATCCGTGAAAGAAGAGAAAGAAATAAGGGAGAAGTAGTTGAATCATAGTTGAATCTTACTTAAATCATACACATACTCAATTATGTTTTCCTAAAGGATAAGGAAGAATTAAGGTTGGACACTAGAGAATACACATACTCAGTTGCAACTACAAGAACAAAGGGAAAACATAAAGATTCAAGTAAAACAACTACGAAAAATAGTTAGCATTAAAATTGCCCACTTATACAGAGTATTGAGGGAGGCTAAAACTGTAGCTCAACAAATTCAAATTCTTAAGAATCTTGAGGAGGTAGAAGCTACCCTGATAAGCACACAAGGCTATATCAAAGTACTCCAACAGGCCCAACAGTAGTGGGATATCACACTTGTGCAATTATAAGTCATTTACAAGCACATTCTCCCAAGTAATTGAGTAACATGTCTTTGGGGACAAGATAATTTTGAAAGAGAGCATGATGTTAACAAGGTACATGATGAAAAATAGAAGAAATGCAACTCACCGCAAAACACTTGTAGAACACCAAACTTACAAGGAAGATAAACTAAGGGGTACCCTATAAGGGTCACGTCTCTATAAGAGACTAAGCATTGATAAATATAAGTTATAGATAACAAATTAGGAAGTATCAGATGATATAATAGAAAAAGGGACTGATACAAAGCAAGACTAAGACTTGCTAATGGATATATATATATATATATATATATATAGAGAGAGAGAGAGAGAGAGAGAGAGAGATTCATTCAATCGATATATGTGTAAATGAATGATTGCTACTATTGCTCGAGTTTTAAATGAGTCACTATTAAATATAGTTTCCTACCACACTTACTCTCTTCTATCAATGTACCCTTTGGGGCTGATTACACAATGAATACCAGGGTACAAATCTTTAGATTGTAAAACCTCATTTCCTCTTGCTAAAGCTCTTCTCATCTTGGAATAGATTTGCCACCATGGTAATGTCTTGGTGATAGTAATAAAAAAAAAACACAACAAAAGAGCGAAGAAAAGGAAGATGAAGTGCAAGGACTATGATTAAAATTAAAAAGAAAGGATCAAATGAAAAAAATCTTTTGAATGTTAAAAGAGAGTTAAATAATTAAAACATAACAAAAAAGGAAGATGAAATGCAAAGAATATGATTAAAATTAAAAAGAGATGATCAAATGATAAAAAAGTTTGAATGTTAAAGGGAGTTTAATAACTAAGACATGACTTTACATATATAGTAATACCAATACTTATTTTAAATGATTGATAAGTATATAGGCTATGCATTAGCTTGTCCACTTTTTCATTCAAAATGGTATGAAATCACAACAAAAATGAAAGTGTCATATTAGGATGAAAACATAAATTTAGAAATAACTCCAGAGTCTTCAGTGAAATCCAAAATTATAAAATCAACCTAAGTATATTAGAGTTATCGAGCCCAAACTTCTTTAAACATCGTGGTGATTAGCCTATTCTGAAAATTAAAATTTCTGTCCACAAACTCCAGAAGGGAAGAAATATCAAATTGGGGCAAAAATATTTCACCTACAAAACACATTGCATTCAATTCACAAAGTTTAGGGGTAGGAAAAAAATTTAAATGCCAATTAACTCTATATACTATCACTAAAAAGTCTTTAGACCCATATAGACGTCATATAGCCACTGTAAGATGTTGATAACGAGAACACCAAGGAAAACGATCCTTTTAAGCCTCAACCTTTGCCCCCTAAACGGTTTCCAAGCAACAACTCCAACGCAAGCAAAGCAATGGGACATTGGCTACCTAAACGGTTTCAAAGCAACAACTCCAACCCATAGCAATGGACTATAGGCTTCAACAATGGTGAACATATTGACAGTATTGGGTCATGCAATTCCTCAGGAGAAGCTTATGGGCTTTATCACTGTCTATGACCCATTGACAATCCATTTGGCATAGAGCTGTCCCTTTTAAGTTTGATATTTATTAAACCCAAGCCACCTAGATCCTTACGTCTGCAGCATAACTTCCAGACCATACAATACAAGGCTTCAGCATTTAAAATCAACCTATAAACAATATAAAAAGACAAATTTGAAAATGATTAAAGAACACCTAATAAAAGAATTTTCCTTACACTCAATGACGTAGTTCCACAATATAGAGGAAGCACCCTGAAAGAAAAGAGCATGGCAAGGAGCTTAATCATGTTTTCCAGCACTGAAGCTGTTTCTCAGAATAATGAAAAAGCCATTGCGATAAGACTCAAAAAGTCTTGGTAGTAACAGTGAGATTTTTCCAACCAAATACTAGGCACGAATGCTAGATAGAAGCTATCTAGTCATTCCATAGCCTTTTGAAGATGGCCAACTCGTATTCTAAGACGGTAAATAGAGATACGACCAACAATATGGCTGCTATAGTGTGAAGAAGCAGGATCCACGGAATACAATACCATGAGTTAAGCAAGCTCCTGGGAATACAATTCCTTTTACTTAGGAATACAATACCTTTGACTTGGCCTTTAATTTTGCAACCTGCAAGGGATACAAAATTTTCCACAATATAAAGACTTGAAAGGGAACTAGTGGAGACAATCATGGTTGATAAACCAAAAAATCCTAAATAGTTCATATCAAATGTCTATTAATGGTGTTTTAAGCATAGGCAGTCCCCAATATGGTTTGAACAACTTAAATTAAATTTGCACAAAAGCCAATCATTTCAAAGATGGCTAAAGATATACGGTTAGTCTTGGAGGTAACACTGAGTTTTCCCCAACCGAATACTAAACCCAAAGGCAGGACAAAGACCATTTACACATTCTATACCCTTAGAGATGGGCATCTCATACTCTAATAGAGTAACATTGGAATCATCGACAAAATGGCTGCTAAAAGTAAACAAGCAAGCTCAAGGTAATAAGCTACCTTTGACTGAGCCTTAAGATGAGTAACCTGCAAAAAGATATCCATGGATTACAATACTCTTGAGAAGATATCTATGGGAATGCAATATCTTTGACTTAGCCTTCAGAGTTGTAACCTGGAAGATGATATCTAAAGTCCCTATGCTTGCCTGATTCACTTTGATTTAGTTTCTATGGTGAACATTGCAAAAACTCAGAATTTATTGGGTTATACCAGTATTTGCCAGTGCATCGGGCCCAACTTTGGGCTTCTTTGGTCGTGGACTCCAGTTAACACTACTTATCAAGTCTGTTCTAGTACGATGAACTTTGCCAAAACTAAGGGAATTTATTGCGTAACTCCATTCTTAGCCAACATATATCGGCCCAAATTAGGGCTTCTTTGGTCGTGCACTCTGGTGAGCACTATTTATCAAGCCTGTGTATGCAGCCACTACTTCCAACCTAGCCTTCCGCACTTCCAGTTCTCAAGTTTCATTGCTTCCATTTAACTTGCAGTGCTCCTGAGTGGCCAATATGGTCACCTACACTGAAAAGATGCCCGCTTATACTCAACTGTCTTGATCTTGATTTCAGGTACTGGAATAGCATCTCATGACCAAATAAATGCTTGTTCTTTCCCCAACCATTAACTTCGAAGACTCCCCAAGCAGCCAATATGTCTCCTCGCTATTGAAATAGATTACCAAATGCTCAACTAATCAGGTTTGACAATTTCAGTTTGAGGCAACGTAGATGCACAATACCATCAATGCCTTATGATCATGTCATCTCAAATGTACTCTTAAGTCTTAACCATAGATTCCTCCCCCTGGGCAGTGTAAGTTCCTCCATCGAAAGAGTGGGGTTCCCAACTTTGACTAGGTCCAACAAAGGTTCCCAACCTCTACAATATAGTAAAATTCAGAATGTAAGTGACTAGGTTATTACTCGGCTCACATATAATCTACTCCAGCCCACTCCACTGAGCATCCATTTTTTGCCCAAGGGATGAGATCAGGCACTAAACTGAGGCCCTATGATAGATTTTTCAATGCCCCTCAAAAAATTGGCTAGTATTTATTATTTGGCACATTTACAACAGCAGAAGCCTATAAAATCCAAAAAGCAAACCCTTGTGACCACTGCCAAGAAGCTTGACATAGACCATTTCCCAAGTAGCTCCTGTAAATATCAAATCAAACAACAGATAAACCGTTTATAATACTCAATTTTAATGTGACCTAAAAAGCTAAAACCATTTCCATTCAGTTTACGCGGTAACAAAATAAGAGCTTTAAAGTTTAAATAAATTGAAGACTTAACAAAGATTAGATCATTTCATTTCCCTAAAACAAAAAAACCCAATCTCAATTATTAGTCTTTCACAGAGAACTAACCGGATAATAGTACTTTAGATCTTCCTCAATAAAAATGCAACAAAACTCACATCCTCGACCAACAATGCCAATGCATAGAAACCTGAAAATTTTCTAAGAAAGATTGTTTTAATATTTCATCCAACGAATTTACAATCTCAAGATAAAACCAATTTGGTTTGGATGCAAAAATTCTGCAACCATTACAGTTTAAGGGATAGGTTATATCCTCCAGCAAAAGAGTATAATATCAAGATCTGGCGCCATAATACATGCATTTGCAAACCAGTATGACCCTTGTGGGACCAGTTGGTTCAAAGCCAGTTCTTAATCTATCTCTTAACCATACAAGATTTCCTTCAAACCATATAGGAAATTAAGAGATCTACTTGCATTGATAGTATTTGAGAAGGAAAATTTAACCCCCAAGAATCCTCTTTATGCCTGATTTTTGCTCAGCAGTCAACCTGGTTGGGAATTTGATATCAAACTTAATGCGTAGGTTACCTTTGCGTCCATGTTCTTTGCCGATGGGCATTCCTTCATTTGGTATTACTTTTTCACTGCCAGGACTTATAACTTCCGTAACAGGAATGCTTAAATTCCTACCATCCAAAGTTACCAAATTCAATGTGCAACCTGTGAGTGCTTCTACGAGGGAAATTTTTTGAGTGATTACTAGGTCATTGCCTTCCCTCTTGTATACACTGTGTGGCTTCTCATCAATCACAAACACAAGATCAGCAGCAACGACACCTGGCTGCTCATTTCCCTTTTCAGGGAATGTAATCTTTGTTCCTTTCTTCCATCCAGGTTTAACCTCAATTGTTAAAATCTCTTCAACCGGCATTGATTTCCTGATGAAATTTTTTTTTTACCTTAGTTACACAACTAGACTACTTGTACCACACACCAAATTAATACATTCTATATAAAAAATGAGAAAAACCCACACTATTCCTCTGAAAAACAACTTACCCACTAGCATCCACAATATTTCTGGATATTTTCATTTTTCTCGTTGAGCCACTATAAAGCTCTTCCAAGGTGCATGGCAACTTGTTTTCCAGTGGCGCTGCCTTACGAGGCCCAGCAGCAGATGCATCACTAAAGGATCTAAAAACATTTTCAGTGCCACCAAGCCCTCCAAACATTCCATCATGAAATCTTGAGCTTCTTGAACCTGTGGTGTTAAAGCCACCCATTCCTCCAAAAGGGCTTGAACCACCAAAGAACTCTGCAAAAATATCTTCTGCATTCCTGGGGTTAAATCTAAACACATTTGGTCCAGCATTACCATTGTAATAGGAGGAACCAGAGCCACCGCCACCAGCATCAGGTGGAGGAACTCCTTTCAGTCCTTCTTCACCATACTGATCATAAATTGCCCGCTTTTGAGGATCACTTAAAACCTGTTTTCAGAGGGAAACCAAACCTCAGAATGCAAGCACAAATATATAATACAAAGTGCATAAACTTGAGGACAAAAACACCATTTTTAGTGATATAGATAAACTGAAAAAAAGAAACACAAATACAAGGGCCATAAAACTACTCTGGAGAGTTTAGTGAGGATGAAACTTCCAATTTAACAACAATAAGTTGAATTACTACAAAACTGAATCCATAGACACATAATACTATGAGATAAAGTTATAAAACAATCAAATCAAAGACAAACAGAAAAACTATATGAGAAAAGATCTGGTTACTGTTAAACCACAGGGAAATGTTACAAGACAAATAGATATAAAGAGCATGCTTGTAAATACTTCTATATTTTCATGGATCTTAATTCTTCAAATCTTATTACTCTTCAAATCTCATTCATTGCATGACCAAAGTCCAAAAACAGCCATGATACACAGTAAATGGCAGTTTTATAATTATTGTGAAAATAGAACTTTGGGAAACAGTAATTTAGCTGCAAAAAGGAAACGGACAATAAAAGAGGGGGCATGTTAAACCCACATTATCAGAGCAATAAATTGAGGCACTCTTTATTATTTCAAAAAAAAAAAAGCACATCATTGATTGGTGTGCGTGTGTGTGACATTTTTGTGGAAGCAAGAACAAGAATAAAATTGAGTTGCAGGTATTTGGAACATCAAATTATAACCAACCAGAGTTAACTTATCACTGCAAGCTGGAAAGCACTTAGGTATTTAGAATAAAGAATGATATCCTAGTGACAGAAGATAATTCAACTTCTTCAAGGAATAGAAGAGACATGACACTAAAATTACAAACGTACTTGACACTACAAAATGTAAACAATCAAGACTCACAGATCACAAATACCTTCAATAAAACAAGGTATCGAAGATAATTGAATTTTCATAAAAACATACAAGGGATGCTCAACTCAGAATTATGACAAATTTAATCAAAAAAGTTTCAAGATTCATGGATGCAAAGAGCAGAAAATGAGGGCTCAAACACCTGCAACAGAACAAGCTATTAAGGCACAGCCTGACACGAAACTATGGAAGGTCATTGACTATTCTTCGAAACTTGGAAAGGGCATACAACTTGGATTTATTACCAAAATTAATACACTAAGTTTTAAAGTCTTGGTCTACATCGAAAGTTAGAAGTAATATTTTCACATTAAAGCTGTGGAAATTCTCCCGTTTGGTAAAGGCCGTAGATAATTTCTACTATGGAAAAGCCAAATGTCATTTGAACGTGCATACAATATTTGGGCATAGATGAATTGGCAAATTTACAGTTGTTTTCAAGCTTAGTCAAGCGGTTAAAATAGAAGTACAAATAGCTATACAACAAACAAGGGAAGAGGAAAGCAATCCCCTTGTAGTTTCACAAAGAAGGTTGCTTACACCAGATTTGGTGTCTGGCTGGATTTTCACAAAACAAAGGGAAGAAAAACAAAATTTTCCCTGTTTCGACATTTTACCTATTTATGCTTTTGATCAATGCATTCTCGTTCCGTCGAATATTATACACACGGGTTCCAGTGAATTGAAAAATTTACATCAGCCAAACAAAAGATTAATAAGCTTGAGCACTGTATAAAAGTGAGATGAGATCCTGCCATAAATTTAGAGGCAGGCAGGAGTCATGAAATCATGCATTATATTCACGAGAAATAAATTTTAAACATGAAACGAAGACGACTTCAGAAACCCCCTTTACAAATCCAAAGCTATGCAAAATAGAACCTACGAAATCGAATTTTTAATTTTGTTAATAGTTTTGTTCGATCTAAGAGACTAAGAAAATAAATTATAATAAAAATTACACCAAAATGCGTTGCAGTACTATTTGCTTCGAGCCTTATCACTAGAAGCCATGAGATTCTTCCTCCCATGGCTTCTTGAATAAGCCATATAATTGTTTAAATCTCCATAATGGATTGATGTAAATCTGAAGCAAACCCTGATCATTACTCATTGATCGGTCGGTGCCTCATTGTGGCTTCGATTCAAATTAGTGCGAGTAAATACAAACTCATTATGGCTTCGATTCAAATGTTGTGTTAGGGTTAGAGAGAAACTAAAAACAATCTCAAAAATTTACAGACCCAAATGGCCAATTATGGATTTAATACAAAATGAAGAAATGGGCGACTTTAATTAAATCTACAAGACTGGATCTCTTTACTAATTACCCAAGAAAGCACACAAATTTCGGTTCTAACACAGTGCATAACCCGCTATCATAGCAGAGAGATGAAAGACAAGCATATCTGTCATAAAATGAGGGAGAAGGAATAATCACTAGAGAAACAAACCAAAAAAGACAATAAAAATGTCAGAGGTCCAGGTTTCAAACCTCGTAAGCCTCTGAAATCTCCTTAAATTTAGCCTCAGCTTCCTTCTTATTATTTGGATTCTTGTCAGGATGCCATTTCATTGCCAATTTTCTGTATGCCTTCTTCAGATCATCGTCCGTTGCATTTCGCCCTACCTTGAGAACTTTGTAATAATCCACACCCATCTCCAGATATTCGAACACAATAGCTCCTCAAAAATTATAATCTGTGTTACTATAAATTCAGAAAGAAACAGCCAAAAAAGGTATTTTACAGACAAATTTGTGTTGCCGTTTGGTACCTCTCATGTACAAGGGGATATAAACGGAGAGGAGAAGAGGAACGATGGTTTGAGAAGCTTCTAGGCCTGCATCCAAAGATAAAATCTCACTCTCCTTTTATAAAGTAATTAATTAATCTCAATTAGTTGTTCCTCCAAAGATAAAATCTTTTACTCTTTTAATAAAGTAATTAACTTAAATTTTGCTCTTTGTTTATTTATTATTTGATTATTATTATTTGCTTAAGTTGGTATAGATGCCCATATTCATATAATCTAATTGTTCCTTCACCTAAATAAAACGTACTCCTTTTAAAAAATAACTAATCTAAATTAGATTTTCATTCTTCATAAATAATTTATTATTTTGTTATAAAAGATTAATTAATTAATATTAGTTGTTGTGAGTATTAAAAGTATGTTCTTATGTTTTATTTTTATTTTTATTTATATTGATGTGGATTTATTGAAAAACTCTAGGTTATTCTAGAATAGCTAATTTATATAGCTCTTTAAAGAATATTTAGAACTTTGAAATTATTATGAAGTTTAGAGTTGAAAAGTATCTATTTTGTACTTTATGAAAAGGAGATTAAAGTTACCTAAGGATAGTGTACGTGCACTTCAAGTTTTTTTTGGATTCAATCTTAATTTTTAGAAATTTGTGCAATCTTAAAGAATTATTTATTTATAATGTCTTTATTAAATTAATGTGAGAGTGATCATTTTTAATTATTTAGTATTAATCATCTTTAAATATGTGTCTAGTGGTGAAGATGAACTTCAATGGTGTATTATGTGGTAATTCTAGTTGCTTGAGGGTAGATGTGTCATTTGTGACTCCATAAGTAATATGATTAAAGTTACTCCATTGAAACTTACCCTTGGGATGAAATACCAAACAAAAGTAGAAACATTATTACTTGGGTTACAATTGATAAAAGCTTGCCTCCTAACAATATGATAATTAAAGGGGACTTGATGACAATTATTTTTGCCTTAAAAATAAAAAAAATTGATAAATTATTATTATTATTATTTTTTAAAAGCATGGTTGATTATGATTTATCTCCTTGCATACACCATCTCACATTGTTATTGGAAGGGCAATAAAAAGTTATCAACTTCCTTCTTGTTGGGAATTAAGGTGTCTCAACCTTGGAAATTCCTAAGTTATTTATTATTATTATATATTTCCTATGATAATTTCATAATTATATTATGAAATATTTTGTGCTCCATCAAAAGGGGCATGATATTTTGAGTTGGCACTTTTACCACATATGAGTGTCTTGAAAAATAAGTTATTAATTGTTAAAAATTCTCATTTATTAGTCTAACATGGAAAGCCTATTTTTAAGGATGTTATAACAAATTATATGACAACTATAAGGGTTAAAAGTAGGTGAGATAAAAAATAATATAAAATAAAACACGTCAAAGTGGAGCAAATTTCGTGAGAAGCTCTTGCGAGAAAGTTGCAAGAAGGTTAGAATATGAAAAACCAAATTTGTGATGCTCCGAACAATTGGGCTTTGACACATATAATTGACATTTCGACACATATAATTGACATTTCAACACATATAATTGACATTTCAAAAGACGTGGCAGAAGACTATGAACTACTATTAAATTCGTCTATTATTTGCATATTAATTGGACCACGACTTAGATGGGAGCAGATCCTCCAATGAACTGCAACAAACTAGAAATCCCAACATGAAGTCAAATTCATCCCCAATAGATTCTTCATAATTGCCTCCATATTGAAGGATGATCAAGAGGAGATCCTACAATAATGCTTATGGAAGATTGACAACTTTTCACTATATATACATAAATGGATATTGAGGTTCAACTCAATAAAATTTGATACCTACGGCAAGCCAATATGGGTTAGGCTTTACAATTTACCCCTGGAATTCTAGTCTAAAGAATGTCTGGAGAAGATTGGTTGATCATTAGGAAACCTAATTGGAATTGATATTGATCTACTGGAGAATAACTCATATTTGTACGCTCACATACAAATTGTGGCAATTTGGCCAATTCCCCAAGACATCTTACTCATATCTAAACACGACAATTGGCTACAAATGTTAGAAATTGAAGGGAGGAAGGTATATTATCTAAATTGCAATAAAAGAAGCCACACAATGGCTAACTACCTAAAGAATTGCTAAAAAAAAGGAATCAACCAACATGGAATAAGGGAAGATGGACAAGCCACCAGAGAAGAAACCACCAGAGCACCCTAGTGGCATTTCCCCTCTCCCTCTAAAGCAAGGTGTAATGATGCCTCCATCGGTTGAGGTGGGTTCGCTACAAATAGCCAAAAAAGGTTCAATTGACTTGGAACATCAATTGAAATAGATAATTTTGGAAGTCAAAGGAACAAAAAATGCCTCTATCAATTCCGCAATGAATAAGGGTCCTTCTAAGCCTAGATCAGACACTAGTTATGCAGATCCTTTGGATGTAGAGGCTCCTGCTTTAAACACAAGCCTAGACTCGGAGGAGGAAACCAAATATGAAAAATTAGGGACTATTGATCCAAGGAACATATCCCAATTAGCATCACACATTCTAAATTGCAACATTGGGGTAGATAAGAAAAGAGGCAAAAAATCAAACAAGCAAATCAGAGAAGAAATGGTGAAAGAAAAAGGAATCACAAGTGTGAAAAGTTTTTTGATGAGTACTAAGAAAGGAAACCCCTCTCTTAGGAAGCTATGAAGATCATTACATGGAACGTTAGGGGCTTAAACATCCCTAATAAACAATGCTTAATCAAGCATCAAACAGAGAAGGGTATTACATATATAGTAATCCTACAAGTAACTAAATTAGAGGTAGATAATTGTAAACTATTTGCTTCTTTGAGCATTTGATGCAGGGAACTCTATTCTAAAGTGATTGATGTTGCTGGAGGACTAGGAGTAATGTGGAGGAAAAACAATGTTGATATCTGCTTCCAAATCAGGGAAGCAAATTGGATGTTGCTCCAAGTATGGCGTTTGAAATCAAGTTTGAAATCAAATTTGAAGTTTTTGCTAGTTAATGTCCATGGCTTGATAAAAAACCAAGAGAAAATAAAGTTATGAGGCAATCTTCACTTAATAATAGATAACCATAAAAGCAACAAGATAATCCTAGGAGGGTATTTCAACGCCATTCTGAGACTAGAAAAAAAGAGTGGTGTCATTAGATTTGAATTGCTAGCTTTGAGAGACTTCTGAGATTTTTTCTAATCCTTCAGGCTAAACGAAGTCCCAATGAAGAATGGTTCATACACATGTGTTACACCTGGTGTGCTATTACCTATTTACTATTACCTTGTTTGGTAAACTGCATTAATATATGTGAATGTGTTTTATATATGAATCCTAATGTAAATATGATGAAAGAATGTATAATTCAATTTTTCTATATGAAATATATGTGATGAATATGAATGTATTGATTCGGCTAACTACAGTTATGATGTACTAAGTTGGATGCGGGAACATGTTCAAACCTCTAGAAGGGAGGGGAAGTATCACTCAGGAGAAGAACTTGGTTTGGTAACCTTTAATTCAACCTTATTGAGCATTCAAACACTTACACCCTAGTTGGTCTTAGTTGAGTCAAGTCAATTCGGTTAAAGGGTAAGTGATCTTCAGTTTTGGTTGTGATCTTGTTTTATGAATGTTTGGAATGAGAAACATGGTGAAGTTGTGATATTAAGTGGAAGTCCTTCTTTGTGTGCTTATTGTTATGTCGATGAGACATATGCATAAAATGTATATATATGTATATATGTACGTGTCTATGGTAAACTCATACATGTGAGTGAATATATACATGAGTATATATAGGTAGACATACCTACGCATGCTCATGGATGGATTACCCATATGCATGACAAATGTGGAGACATTATCTGTTGGGAAAACCATTTGAACTAAAGACTGCTCATCATGGTCTAAAGTATTTGTTTACTCAACCTAATCTAAATGCATGACAAAGGAGATGGTTAGAATTGATATCTGATTATGATTTTTGTTACATGTTGACTGTTCTTGCTAGTAAATTTCCTAAATTTTCACTTTCAAGTAAATAAACTATGTTTCCAAACCATTGCAATAAAAAATTTTCTTTTCCATAATGTAAATTGCATACATATTTGAAATAAACACTATCCCAAACTTCCATTGCAATTCACTGTAATTTCACAAATCTTTCCATAACATAGATTTCATGTTGAATAAACTCAAGTTTATCATTCAAGATTACAATCTTCCAAATAAATGGGTACATAATTCATACATATCTCTTTTGAGCTTCTTCTGGCAATAGATATACAAACTAGTCTTGATGTCGTTGAAATGGTGCATATATTTTGGATGTCCCCACTCCCTGGTGCATACACTATAGCTATTCCCAATACTGGTGCAAATATTCACAAACCTCGGTCGCCGACTGATGAGGAGAAGCATCACTCAAGCACTTTTCTACCAACCACAGACTCAAATGTGGTCCCCCGCACATCCACCACATATGGTAAGATGGCCCTACCCTTCAACGAAGTGTTTGGTTGGTAAACCTCATAACAATAGCCTATCTGAGCTTAGTATTGTGCCCTACAAACCAAAACCTAATCATACGAGTTGAAAATCTTGAACTAGAATGCATTTAAAGGAACACAGTGAATTGACAGTGTAACTAGTGGCTATTTACACTACTTTTTCCATAGTATTCTCACCCAATACTTCAAGTGACAGTCTTCCTATTCACATACACTTCTATAGCCCGGTTTGGATTATGACTGTTCATATACTATGCTTAGGTAAATTCCTTCTATAGGTAATCCCTAACCTCAAAAATAACCTATTCCCCTTTTCCCAAAACATAATGGTATCTCTACCAAATAAAGCCTAAACATAAGTTACCTCCTTCAATGGATATTCCAATCCTAGGTATAACATATGAGCTTATCTAGTCTACAATTAACTTGGCATAAACATGATATTTACTTCAATAGAAAACCTAGTCCTAAGTATAACTTTATATAGCTACATAAGCTTCATCTAATCATAGATTAAATATTCATAATTAACTGACTCCATTTAGTAATATATCACATTATTAAGTGGTTCTCATCAAGAGTATAGCCACACCTATGAATAACCTCAATCGAAGAATAATCATATCAATAGGTGATTCCATTCGAGAGTGTAATTTCCTAGTAAAAAGGGTTATTTAAGAGAGTAGAATCTTCTCAACAACATGAATTCATATCAAGAGTGTAAAGTAACTAATCAAGTGGAAATTCTAACTCAATAAGTAATCCTATGCATGTCTCCAAACATATAGTTTCTCATAAACTCAAGTGATCTACTCAACCACATAAGTGAGTCTCAACCTTAGTATACCCTAATCCGGATATAATTTATAATCAACAATCAATTTGATTGTGAAGGTTAATCTAAACCTAAGTATTTTGAACAAAGATCAACTACATAATCCATCCAAGTAGGTTATTCTCAACTTATTGGTTCCAATGGATAATCAAGTAAATATCCCAATCCTAGTAGATAATTCTTATCCTAGGGTTTCAATCATTAATCAAATAGACTTCTAGACCCCCATAGGTTACTCCCAACCTAGGGTTTCGTTTAGTAGTAAAGCAATGATCAAGTGATCATACAAGTAAAAATTAGCAATGATTCCTCCTACCATTTCCTCATACTATTGATGTATAGCTAAACCCTATCATCTCTAAGGTTTCCTAGCATTATAAGTTAACAATGTCAAGTTGCTACATGACATTGAAACATATCACATTATACATGAAGCGTAATCTATCTATGTATAGATACCTGATATGAGTTCCCAAATAAGCTATATAAGAGTATTACATCACTCCCTCAAGCTACTCGCTAAATCTAGTATATAAATACTAT
>VDFB02268991.1:0-22136 GCA_007258455.2 Sequoia sempervirens | reverse complement strand
ATAATCTGATGTTCAGAGGACCCAAAATCAATGTCAATGTTGCGAAAGGGGTGGTATAAAATAAGTTCACTCCAACAAAATTCATGAAAGCTTTTGTCATCTCTTGCAGGGATGGTAGTGAACCTAGGGGAGATGCGAACAATTGCATTATGAGGGCCGCATTGCTTCCATTGTTCATTTTTCCGAGAGGCTCTAAATGTCCACTTTTGGGTTAGTTCAACGAGTGGCATTGTGTCTAGATGAACTGGGCGGGCCATGTATGCATCAATGTATGTAGGTGAAGTGGTAACTGATATGGGTGAGATTGAGACACGTTGAAATTTATGGTGGTTAACATTTAAAGACACAAATGTTCTACTGGATATGGAGAGGGGTAATTTTAGTAGAAGGTGGCAAGTTTCTTGGGCACTGATATCATGATCGACTAGGCTATCAATAAGCAATTTACGAAAAGCAATTGGGGCTGGCAATTCTAACTCTAAGTTTGTGGAGATGCGAGATAACAAGGTATGGTATGATTCAGACTTGTGCTCAGCTTTTGCAGCATATTTTGCAATATATTTGAGGACAACAACAATTGATAATACAGGTTGGTAGTCTACATTAGCCCTCCAGATAGATAGGATAGATGGGTCGTGAAGGTTCAATCGATCATCATTATGATCTGGTGTATGCTTAGGATGACTGGTCTCATCATTTGAAAGAGTTGACTTCTCTTGCATGGACCATGGTGCTTTGTAGCGGCATACAATAGCTAGGCTTTTCTTTCTAAGGCATGTTAGCAAATTACATTTTGTGTGTCGTTCAACACGATTGACTAATTCACAATATTCTGTTGAGGGCTCACATGACAATATCCTTGTTGTGTCTAGCAAGCATGGATCATCAAGAATAGAGCGGTGAATTGTCTGGCCTCTCAATTGGAGGTTACGTGGATTCCAAGCAGAGACATATCTATCTATGTAATCAAGTGCATTTTGTACAGATTGAATGTTATTCCATTCTAATCTACTAATATTAGGAGCTTGTGCAAGCCATAGAAAACCATGAATGTGTGCAGATCCTCTGTGTTGCCACTCATACCTATGAAAAAATGATATTTAGAAAAATATGAAGGTAAGAGTCTATTGTTAAAAGTGAAGTGATGATTTATAGTAAACAATTAAAGTATGCGTGTTTTTGCAAGATTGAGAAAGAAAGGGTTTACCTATACCAATATTCAGATGCACCGAGAAGTTTTACCAAGACCTCTTCCCGAAATGCAGTAAACCTGTGGTGCATGTAGACAACAGTTAGGTGTGGATTTTGTACAATGTTATGGATCCTCCATCTAGAAGCCATGGAAGGATTTGTAGGAGGCTTGGTTGGCATGATGGCATGCAAGTCTGGCCATTTAGTATCTGTTGCACTTAGGGTGAAGAAGAGTGATGGCCAACCAATTTGAATGATCATGTCAGAAAGCTCCCCTCGACACTGGTTCCAAAATGGGTGTGTTCCACGAATGGTTGAACTAAATCACATGAGCTGATCTGCAAGTTTGTCATTTGGCATGTCCTTTAATCTTTGGCGTAGGTCGTAGATTGTTGAGGGAAGACGATCATCAAGATTCTTGTTGACAAATACAGAGGAGGTTGCTTGGCTATGGTGGTTCATAATGATATTTAGAATGAAGTACCTAAACTGAGGGTGTTGCCCAAACCGTTGATCATGGTACCTTATAAGGTGGAGAGCATATTCATGTAGTTTAATTTCTTTGATACATTGTTGCTTGAATACTGCTTTTCCATTTGGAAACAAAGTGGGGAATGCCATAGCAAATAATCCTTCAATGGTGTATTCATTTATAGGGTTTGGAGAAATGGGCGGCCATGCAATGGTTGGTGTTGGTCGTCCTACACCTAGTTGTAGCAAAGAGCGCACCTCTTCGACCTCTGTACGTGCATGTGGGAGATTCACCACAAAGGATGTTGTTGGTAGTAAGCTATGTTCAGTAGGGTCATATTCAGTGTTGCTTGTTTCGTTCAAGTTTGCATTAGTGGTAGTAGGATTTGAAGATGTTGCAAAAATGAGGTTTGAGACATCAGTAGAACACTCTGGAAAATTTGATAATGCAAGCTGATCTATTTGGACATCCTTGTAGTATGGGTCATTGCATATCTTATATTTAATTGCCTCGTGGACATGAACCCTACTCACAAGGAAGCTATATGGTTGTTGGTTGATATTTTCCCTATTTACTATTAGAATATCAAGGTCAGTAATATGCCTAGGCAAATAGGATGCAATTGTAAATATATCTTGTGGAAAGCTGATAGTGTGGCCACTGTATTTTAGTTGCCCCCCCCTTGCATAGGTAACTTGAAGTATTGGGCTAACTCTTGCTATTAGCATTTCCTCAATTTGGGATAGAATTTGTAAAGATATAGGTTGCTCAACAGGGTCCATGTTGTTCCACTTTGAGAACCGATGGTCATTCTTTTCAGATATGCATCTAGAACAAGTTGTGAGTCCATTTGTTTTCCTGGTTTTGATTCCTGGATATCTCTCCATGCAAACCACACAAGTTGATATTTTTGACAGGCTATCTAACTTTGATCGGAAGTTATTTCTAGCAGAGAAATACTCCTAGGAGAAAAGTGGCGAAGGGTGCATTTCAATATTTGGGGCAGGATGAACTATATTTTGTGGGGGAGGTGCAATACTTTGTAGGATGGGTAGAGTAAGAGGTGGAGAGAATGTAGATGTCAAGGCTCTAGAGAGAAGAGTTTGATTGACCTCACGTCTTCGTTTGTTAATATCATCTTTCCTTGCATGGTATTTTTTTCGTTTCAGTGCATTTTGGCGAGAGCGTATTTCTTGCAATCTTTCATTTTCTGCCTCCATAATAGCAAATTCTGATGGTAAAAGGAATGAAATATAATTGTGAGAGATTATAAGTACAATATACAAGATACATACATAGAAATTTGTACATAGAAATTTTAATGTACATAAAGTTGTAAAAAAATATGGACAGTGGTAATTTAAATATGTTCTTTCATTTAAATTTGAGAAAAACCATGATCAATGCGACAAGGAAGGAGAACATGAACTATGCAAATTACAAAGTGGAAGGAAAATGTAGGAAAATAATTGTATATGTGTGAGTATGCAATGTTTTTGATAACAAAATAAAACTCTTTTCATTTGCTGATAAACTTTACATATATGGGTAGGTGGAGTTTACAATATTGCTAAGAAGAGAGAAGTACAACATTTAAATTTTCTTAATGGTAGTAATAACAATGCTTTGTGTTTCCTGTCCACCAAAGGGAATCACTTGGATGCTCAAATCAATGTAAAATTGGCTACCAATAATATGGTCCAAAATGTCTTTAGTAGTATTTGGTTCAGCAAGTAGGAGTTGAAAATCCTCTGCAGAAACACCAATTAATGAATTTGTTGGACCTTCAAATGCAGTAACTTTGAGGAGTTCACCACTTGCATCTTTCAATTCCACTTTGAGCATGTAGCTAAAGTCACATTTAAGGAGATCTTTACAACACTTTGGGCAATGATATGTAGTAGGGGAAGTTTGCAAAACCTTTTTTTTACACTTTTTATTGTCCACCAATAGAGGACATGAAAGGTAATAGAAGGTGTCAAGGTCCAGATTTGAAATGGAGGCCTTTATGCAAACTTTTTTCTTTTCAAGCATGCTTTTATCTTTTAAAGATGAGATATTAACTGGATTGGAAAATTGTATGGGAGAAAGTTGTTTTTTTGACAAGGAAGTAAAGGGCTTGGCAATATCTGTAGTGGCATACCATGTTTGTAAGGCCGATGTCTCTGCTAAATTTGGGTTAATTTGAACTTTAGTTGGGAAAATAGTATCAAGACCTCTTTGACACCACGTGGTAATACGCCCTGATTTAATCAAAATTACATACGGAATTGGCTGTACAGGCATATCAGAAATTTGTATCCCATCAATATAGCAATGATGACCCCAAAGTGTAACATCTATGGTACAAGCTGACATGTCAACAATTGTAGCAGTGCATTTAATTGTCTATGTACCATCCTTTTTACGAATAGTTGATGCAGGGGAGATAGCTACAAGTATTCCAATGACATCGACAAGGGAATTGATAGGAAACAAGGACAAGGATTGGATACTTTTAAAGTGGAAAGTATGGGTGGGTATTGTAGGGTTCAAGGATGTGGATGCAATGACAGATGATGAGCTATGTAGAATTATTTCATATGGATGTGTGGAGCTACTATATTTTGTGTTTGCAACTTTTATGCGTCCGTTGGAGATGACATAAAGACTATTAGAGTTAATAGCATGGTAAAATTCTCCAACTTGTTCGTTGAATCAAGAAATATGAATTTCAGAGCCTGCCATGTCTATGAAATCAAATCCAAAAACTTTTTCGTCGTTTCCAGCATTTTTATATTCGTGAATTGATGATTTCATCAAGGCTCGACCCTCAATGATCCAATACTTATGGTTTGGGGTTAACATTTTTATGGGAATTGGATTAAAAGGGGATATACTCTTCTGACTTTGAGGCTCAGCATCTTCTTCAAATGAATCATTTGTAGATTTAGAGGATCCCACTAGGGCTAGAGAGCTACTTGATGGGAGGGAGCTTGTAGATTGTAGGAGAGGAGTTGGAGTACCAACAATTGGTGCACTCTTTGAAATTAATTCAAAGTTTTCAATAATGATAGCCCTGCAATTTTGTAAAGTGAAAAACTTAGTAAGAGAATGCAAGGGGAAAATTAAAAGAAGGAAATTTTTATTGGAGTATGTTTCAACGTACATAAATTTGTGAAACATCTTTGAGCTATATTGTGTAAGTAGGACAATAGAACCTTTTGCTAGAGCCTCCTCCAACACAAGATCATTGAATTGGGTAGGAAGTAAAGCATGATGGGTGTGCAAACCATCAGAAAGTTCAACACAGTATTTGAGAAGTTTAGAGTGAGCCTGTTGAATGGAGTCGATGGATGCAACTTGCAAAATAGGGGTCAAACCAGATATGCTTGCAAGAATATCTGTAATGGAATTTGTAGTCAATGTTGCCATTGTTTTGTTCGTACTTAGTGTACTAAATGCGCCTACCAGCATTTTGAAATACGATAATTAGGTTTTTGGAAATTTGAATTTTGGTAGCAATAAGTTTGGAACCAAATTGAAAAATGCTAATTTGTGAATGCGGGTAATGTAAATTGGCCACAAAAGAGGGAAATTTGTGGAAAATAGGATGTAAGTTTGTACAATTTTGGAAAATGCTATTGGTGTTTTTGAAAAAGTACAAGACTATGTTTTGTGATTGTTTTCTTCTTTTGTAGAACTACAACAAATTTTCAACTTACTATGAAGGGAAATTTTCAAATAAAGACTATGTTTTGTGATTGTTTTCTTCTTTTGTAGAACTATAACAATTTTTCAACTTATTATGAATGAAAATTTTCAAATAAATTTGTATCATAAAGATTTGTATATAAATAAAAGAGTCATTGTAAATGTATAATTGTAGAAAATATGGTAAGAAGGAAAATTGCAATACTGAAGACTAATAAACACAGTTTCTATTAAGTAGCTAGATAGAATTGTAGGAAGAGAATGTCTTAAAATGTGCATGTAGAGTATGCAATACAATTTAAACAATGAAGATGTTTAAAGATAGTGAGTTTGAAACATACCTATAGATAACACCTCTATATGTAGTAGTCACAAGGATTGGAAGATTTGAAAAAAAATAGTTCCTGTGGATATAAGGAGTAGAAAATTTAAGAATGTTACAAATGTGGCCTTTTATGTCATATACTGTAATAAAATGTCATAAATTGTACAACCCAAACCATGAGAGATAAGTATGAATACTATTGCATATGTATTATATTATGTACAAAAAATTATTTACATTTTGTTTTAAATATAGTATCTGATTTACATAATAAACAATTTTTCATGAACTTAAGGAATGCAGTTATACTATGAGGAACATAACCTTGTTTGTTGCACTAGGAAACTAACACTTATTGTAGACAATTTAAGAATGTTACAAATGTGGTGTTTTATGTCATATGGTGTAATAATAATTCATAAAATGTAAAATCCAAATCATGAGAGATAAGTTTGAATACTATTGCATATGTATTACATCATGTTTTAAAAATGATTTATCTATGGTTATGAGATGACATAGATTCTATCGAATAGAGTATCTGATTTACATAGTAAATAACCTTTCAGGAACTAAAGGAATGTATTTTGACTACGAGGAAAATAACCTTGTTCATTGCACTAGGAAAGTAAGACTTATTGCAAGAGCTTAATACAAAAAGGTAGGACACTAGTCATAGTTTCGAATACTTGTAAGCACATTACAAAAGTGAACTATATAAATATTTGAAGAATAAAAAGTTTTTCTAACGCATCTATAGTTTGAAAGCACGCTTTTATGTAATACCTAAGCTAATCGCCCATTCCGTAAACCTCATTAGCATGCATCTCTCTCAAAAAATTACAAAATGTGGAAAGTTTGTCACACGTTTCATGGAACTCTTGTAGTGTCAATTCCATTGCTTGCACTTCGAAGTCCCTGACAGTATGTACATTTCTAACAATTGTTTGTATTGTGTTCAAATTGTCAAAACAATTGACATGGATTTCATTTGATAGATCCACAATATTTGCAAAAGATCCATCCCAATTGGTTGAAAGAGGTGAACCATTTGGAATTTCAGGGGAGTTGTCACTATCTAATATTTCAATTATATCGGTATGTTGATTGGGGAGTTCCATTCCTAGATGTAGTAAATGTAAGAAAAGCACTTAATGTTAATTAATGTGATCATGTTAAATACAAAAATGGATAACATTTGCATATAAATATACAAATTAAATTTAGAATTAATTTAAATGTACATTTATAGTTTTAAAAAAAATGGCTATAAAAAATGAATATATAAAATTAAATGTAACAAAAGGACAAAAAGATATAAAAAAAGCATAAGATATATAAAGTCGACATGTGCCAAATAACAAGGGCTTTGTATATACATACAGCCAAAAGAAATTCTACACAGCTTTGCCAAAAGAAATTTTACACAGCTCAACAAAAAACCAGTAGCAACAGAATTTGGAAGGCTATTAGATTGTGAGGTTATTGAAAACAAAAATAGACTTGATTCCATATATTACGAGTCTCAGGAGTTTAGTAAGTTTTTCTGTTTTATGTTTTTTCCACTTAAAATTATTCTTGCTGCACTTTTACAAGAACGGAAAACATTTTAATTAATTGATTCCATATATTACGAGTCTCGGTAGTTTAGTAAGTTTTTCTGTTTTTTATGTTTTTTTCCCACTTTTAAAATTATTCTTACAGACTTTACAAGAATCAGGAAAAAACATTTTAATTAACTTGTGTGCATTTTGTTTTTACAGTTAATAGGAAAATAGAATTTATGTGGACAAGATATTGGGGGGCACATGGATCTTCCATTGGCACATGGTATTCTTCAGAGTTGTTCACGTGCCCTGTCTATACTCTCACATTTTGCATGTGAACAAGGAAAACTAGTTGGCTTCCACAACTGCTAGAGCAGAGAAATGCCTACCATGCATAGTTGCAATCATATTTTTCTATCAAAATTTGAAGGCCAACAACAATATGACATGACAATAGAGAAGGGTGTAAATTCCCTTGCCTAATGTCTAACCCTTTAGGTAGTCAACTACATCTAGGATTAGGTCCAAGTATATTTGGGTGTGAAATATGACAATTAATAAAAAAAACAGGAGGAGAAATAGATGACGATCATATGCATCTAGCTCAATACATCTACCCTAGAGCCCAAGTTGCAAATTTGAGGGTTTCTACATCACTGATTGGCATTCATCTATTTGTGAGTATTTAAAATTTATATAACTATTGATCTCTATTGAAATAAGTAAATTTTGACTAAAGCTAAACTCATTTATATAAAAACTTTTAATGATTTTTATTTTTAAAAAATAGATCTTTTAAGGGGAAGATATATTACTTTTTCTATACATATTCTTTGCTTAAAACTTTAGGATGTACTTCCACATCAAAAACTAACACTTCTACTTAAAAAGAAGGTTCACAGAGGATTACACTGATAGAAAATTATATGTATGTTTAATATATTAGTTTATTGAATACTAAAACATCTATTAAATGCGAATTTTTTGTAACAACTATAACTATACATATTATCCGGACTAAGTACATTTAAATGCAGATCATAAAATAAGAACACGGAAACTTCAACGAATGATTATTTTCCTATCTAGAGAGATGTAAATTTGAATCAGAACATTACTATAATACGCGCGTGTCTTAGTGGACATCTACTCCAAATAATGGAGGATTTAAGTACTTGTTTGTGTCAGAAAATATATATATATAACACATATTATTGAAATAGTTTATATGTTAATATTATTAAATCTAATTGCTTATCATGAAAACCAAGTCGATTTGCAAGACTAAACTAAGTGTTTGCTTTCGTACAAACTAAAGAAAACATATTTATTACTGAGATATTCTCTTTTAAGCTGGAGGAAGATGAATTTTAATTCAAAATAATGAAAATTCGCCCACGAGATTAATGCAATATTGAACTCTCAACCATGAAAACTGAATTCTCTCCATCTTGGCCTTTTAACAGCAAGAGTATATTTAAAATGATCAGTGTATACACCATACCTAAGAAGAACAGCTCAAATAAACATACTATGAACGCTATGCAATTTGCAGATCAATAATCACACATAAGAACAAACATATCAATTATAACGGTCAGGAACTGCATCAACCATAACTCAATAGTAACATCTCCAAGTTACCTTAGAAGCCGCAGATGAAAGATTTAAAACTAATGCTCTAACACCATACTGATCAACTCAGAAAATAAAAAATAGCAAATCTGCTCATTGAGCAAAACACCAAAGCTGGAAATAATTTCTGTATATTCAACTGTATAAAGTCTGGAAATAAAGAGTACATTAAATAAAAATCAGAACAAACTATCGCTGTTCATGGGAAAACTAAAAATAGGAAAAAATACATGCAAACTGATTGCATCATATACAGTCTAAAATAGAACTAAAGCTAACTAAGCAAATACAAACGAAGACTGCTCATACAGCTATTTATTACGCATTTGAACTGAGAAACAACTAATAGAAAAACAGTGACTGCATGAATCGTTGGTCATGCACAATCCATGCAAAGCCACCGTTGCAAATGCATGTAAACTAAACGCCTAAACTGAACTTGGCGGTGGGACTGGAGTTTGGCACGTGCATTCTTCAACAACACTATCTTATAAGAGGCAGATAACAATATAATCAAAACCATGTCAATCAAACCAAAAATAAAGCTTTCATAAATGAAAATAGTGACAGAATGCTCGAAAGAGCTGATAGAACTCACAGGTGGGATAAAGACATGGTTGATCAACTCAATATACAAAATTGAAAATAAAGCAACGAACTCATGACAAATTCGTCCATGTCAAAGCATATTCGACAAAACCGTAAGATAATTTATTGGCAAAGTGAGAGGTGATCTGAGAAGGAAAAGAGAGGTTGTGAGAGAGCTCCTCGAGACACATAATTCAAACAACGATTAGGAAAAAACTCCCACGACACGTTTCACATTTATGGCCATCGAACGTTCTTTATGTTAGACAAGTGGGCAGTTGGTTTAAAATAATCCATCGAACCAAAATTACAAGTGTCATGGAAGGGGAAAAGTAAAAACAAATTGAAAAGTAAATTTGAAGCTGCATGGCTGCCACCTCTGCACTTCGGGTAAAACAAATTTGGAAGGTGTCACAAACACATTAAAACAAGTGTGAGGTTTGAAGCCTTGTCCAATAGGTCGCTTCAATCTGCCTTAGAACTGGCATTATTCCTTTTATCAGTCTCAGTCTTCTCCACTTTCCCTCCCAGATTTAGGCGCTTTTTAGCTCTACTTCGGAGAGCTTCGATTACACAAGCTTGGAAATGCTTCTGACTGTAATTTTGGTCTATGAACTGGGGTCATTGTTTTTGTTCTTGTTGTGGTCGCCAGTGCTAATTGCTCCTCTGGTTTTGGGCATTTCCAACATATACCCCACAAGACAAACAGGCTTATCCCCATCACAGATTCAGGGCTCATGCCCACTTTGTCATCGAAGGCCTCACAACACTGAACCTCCCTACCCCATTTCTAAGCGGGCAATGTAATATATTCTCATCCTCACTGCCATCCATTTAATGGTGGTATCTTGTCTTCTAAAGCTACTAGTCTGTTAACAGGCTATACACAAATAATAGTAGACAAGAATAGAATGGAGTGTTTTTAACATTCGTGAGGCTAAATTCAGACTATCTGATCTAGTGATTTATGTTTCTGCAGTTTTGGCGTCACGCCCAGTGCTACAGTGTTCTTCTTTGCAGGTAAGAGCAAGGTTTCCATTGAAGGCATCAAGGGGTGAAGTCCACTTGAACGACTGGAAAGAGCTCCTTTTTAGATGAATCTTTAAAATAAAGAATGTTCTCAATATCCTCCAAGAAGATGGATAAAAAATTACTGGGTGATGCTGTGAAAGGTGACACTACAATTGTACTTGCTGAAAATTCTCATGTTCTCTCAGGTATGAAACCATCAGGTGTGGTGCATATATAGGCTCAAAAGTCAGATATAATTACACAACATTTTGAAGGAATAACTTTTCTCTGTAGAACATCCAATGTAAATATTTTTCTAATGAAATACATAAAAAGTTTATAGTTTTGACCATGGCGAGTTAGTCTAGTTTTCATTTTGTATCCTTATCTCCATGTGACACTGCTTCTACCTGAGATTATCAGAACATGGGGTTGGTCTATGAACTGGGGTCATTGTTTTTGTTCTTGTTGTGGTCGCCAGTACTAATTGCTCCTCTGGTTTTGGGCATTTCCAACATATACCCCACAAGACAAACATGCTTATTCCCATCAGAAATTAGTTTACTATCCTACTGCTGCTATAGAGGAAATGGTTGCAAGAGAGTGTCTTCACACCCAACGCTTCGTAACAACGATGATTACCAAAAGGAGAGCACTACAAACTAAACTGTCACAGCCGAGATGGCAAAATGGAAATTTAAAACAGGAACAAGATAAAACCTGTGAGCTGCAGGTAAAAGGCAAAATCTTCTTCACTGTCCGCTGAAAAGGAGCTTCCTCGAATGCCAAATGAAAGTTGATTGAAAGACCGATAAACTCATCTTCACGTCTGTCATATTTATGGAGAATACAAACAGTGATGGGAGCCGGCAGGAAAAACAGCAAGGCATGCAAGTTGGGTTGGTATAATGAATCCAATGCCATGAATAGATTATATATTGTTTTAGTATTGCTGAGCTGATTGAGTGCACAGATATACCAACGCATCTTCTAAGTGCGTGAACAGAATATCTTCTCTAGATTGTTCCTCCTCCGATTTACATGGCATGCTTGAATCCCTCTAGATCATTTGTTCATTATTCATCAATAGCTTCACTGTAGACTGCTAAAACAATAGTTTCCTGCAGTTCTAGATCATTCGTTCATTATTCATCAGTAGCTTCATCTTAGACTGCTAAAACAATAGTTTCCTGCACAGTTGTCTCTGGCTACCAATAAAGGGGCAACTGCAAATTAATTCCTGCTCATTTATGTAATTTGACTGCACTTAGCAATGAATATGCCAAACAAGTTGCAGAATGATTGTACACCACTTGCAGAATGATGAAAGCCGTGTCGATCATGTAATAAAGACGAAATTGTTGTCATAGCCATTGCAAGTTGCATTTCGATATGATGAAACAACACAAATATTTAAAAAACAGGACAAAAGACAAGCAGGAAATTAACGGTGATGATCAGTTTGATAGTCTCCCGAGGCTTCTTAATCATCGATTGAATATTTTGGCTTGATGATCTTCATAGTAGGATACCGCGATATTAGTGGCTCACTTCAAATAGGATACTCCTTCGGCGTAAAAAATGTTTAGCTGAGTTGCATTCTGAGGGAGTACGTTGTTGATACCTGTAATAGTTGCGCTTAATTATTATAGTTCATCAGGGATTCTTTGACAACTCTTCACTTCCTAAGCTCCCGTCTAGGTATGTGTCCTTGGATTTCTGTTGCACCTGTCGATTCCTGCTACCACCTCACGCCAACCCATCTCGGCCCATAAGGGAGAAAGAAGCTTGAATGTCTTTCCCGCTTGAATGGATAGAGAATGAGGCTAAGGCGAGCTAGCTCGGTCTGATTGCCTCTATCCGAGGCCTGATTGGAGCGGATAAGAGCTACAATTCACTCGCACCTAGAAGTGAGCTCGCTTGATCGGAGACTGCGGAATGGTGGAATGGGCCGGCACCCTTCTGCATAAATGATTGATCTTAGTTTTTCTCCAATCATTTGGATTCGAATATTTTTCTTATGTCTTTCTGTGGGTAGTGGGTCCCTGCAATTTATCAACAATGGAAGATTTGTGGTTTGACCGCATTGTTCTACAGTGCAGCCATGCCAATAAAAGCTTTGATTGGTGATTGTCTGCATCAACTGCACTACTACATAGAGTGGGTTACATTAATTTAAAACAAAATATTAATTTTGTTTAAATTATATTTTTAATTTTTTAATTGTTTTAAATTAAGACAATAAAAAAAAATCAAAATAATTTTTCTTCCCTTTCCTCATTAATTTTCCCTCCCTCATTCGATATGCATTTTCATTTTCCCTCCCTCATTCAACATGCATTTTTCTAAAATGAGCTTATATTAGATTAAGGATTCTGAACCATAAGCATTTTGGTCAGTAATCGAAGTTTTGGATCTCACTTGTAAGAAGGTTTGACTTTATTTTTTTCTGCTCAAGTTTGTTAAAGAGTTATTTGTAGAATGTAGGAAGTTTTTTTAATTCTTTAGCTTATTAAAATCACTCTAATTTGTTTCTATTTGCACCTATAGGCTTTGAGGAAGATACATGCAGGAAGCATGTAGCTTGAGGCATTTCAAAAATAATGCAACACACTCGAAAAATTCTCTTGGAATTTTTTTTTTTGTTTGCTCCGACCATGATGATCTTAATCTGACAACTGTGGGATTAAATTGATGTCATATGTAAAGGGCTATTCAAATTTCTTTGTAATGAGAGTAGCATCCCTCTCCCTATGCATGGAAGCTCAAACTCTTGCACATATATTAGCAGAGAACTTGTGCCTAGCCTTAAAGAAGCAAGGGCCTTGTTTCTTTGAAAATTTATGTTTTTATTTTATTTTGGTTTTCTATTTACAAACTTTCTTGAGGATTTTGGTTGGAAGAAGCCATAAAATATTGTCTTTTTTCTTTGCAACATTTATTTGATGTATAAGTGACCATTTCTAAACTGACTTTTAATCAAGAGAAAAATAAAATGTATTTATGCTTGCTCATGTAGAGCAGATAGTAGGATGTTCTATTGTGGGAAAATAATAAAATATAAAGATTTAATTGTAATCTATTTGCAGATGATTTCTTCCAATACAAAGATTTAATTGCTTGCCTAATGTCAATGTGAGGCAATTGACAACATGCAAAGATTATCATTTGTTATGATATGAATTTGCAATAAAACTAATAAATTTTATTTTTTTCTAGTCATATTCATTAATCATCGCAATCCAAATGAAGGTTGAATCTGGTGGGTTGACAGGAGGGCCATTTGATCATGCCACATTTTCTCACTATGAATTAACATCATGTAAATGAAGGCTAATGTTTGTTGAATTATTGCTTTCTGCCAATGCACCTGGTTAATTAAGTGTTCAAATTCTACTTCTCAAATCTGTTACAAACCCTCTTCTCAAATAATATATACATCTAACCATTATTGCAAAATTTACTCTTTTGTTCATTATTTTATTTATGTTATCTTTTCATCTATAAGAATTAAGAGTGTAACATTATAGCCAGATCAAATTATTATTTTTTGATTAACATTTTCTATGTTGTGTGTATTGGCAGAGATTTTATATAGTTGGCTCTTCAATTATAATGAGTTTTTAAATTATGCATTACTTTTTGAAAGTTCTTTCCAAAAATATACTTAAATTTTGAACAATTAATAGATTCAATGTTTATAAATTGTTTTATATATTTTTAAATAATCTATATAATATAATTTATAAGTTTATATGTAATAAATTGATTAAAAAATGAGTGTACCAATAATTTTTTTATTACATATTTGAGATTATTATTTTTTATTTAAAAAATATTAAAGAAAAATGGGTGTTATATGTCTTTTCAAGTTTATTTTTAAGAAATCATGTTTAAAAAAAATAAATAATATGATTCTTTCAACTAAAAAATCTAGAAGTAGAGATATTTCCCTGCCAACCTTAAAAAAGATAGAACTCAAAAGCTTTTGTACTTCAAAATATTTTATGATAATTTTGAATTTAGAATTTGGTTTAATTTTAAAATATGAAATTATTTGCATGCAAAAAAGAAAAATAGAAAATAGAAAGGTTGCTTTTATATTTAAATTTATTTTAAAACTATAATTAGTAATTGTTAAATTATTTTAAAATGAATATGTAATTTTATTTAACTCATTTGTATTGGATAATCTCTATAATAATAAATTATTTAATAAAAATTGGATAATTAATAATTTATAAAAATTATAACTTTTTTTTAATTTTAGAATGAAATTTAAGTTCTGAAAATATTGTACATGGTATTTAGCTTGATTTAGTGAAATTCGTAGATTTTTTTTTCCAATAATTTGATTAAACTTATTTTACATTTTTACATTAGATTTATTTTTTTATTAAATATAAAATACTAAAAATATTGTAAAGATTAAAAAAATATAACATATCTTCTCAATTAACTTCAATCAACCATAAGAATATTCCAAACAACAAATTATTAGATTGCACTTTTCAAATAAAGAATACGCTTTTTAAAATAAATTGTTTTTTTTTTTAATACATTTTTTCATATTATCTCTAATCCCAACTATTGTCTCTAAGGAGACAAAAGTGAAATTGTCTCTAAAGAGACAAAAATAGTTATGTTTCATATTACTTTATAGAGACAATTTTTTAAGAAAATAATTTGAAACACTCGCTTAAAGACAATATTTAAGACAATACACAAGTTTTTTTTGTCTCAAGTTAAGACAATTGACTCAAAAATTGTCTTTAACCCCCCTCTATGTAATAGTGTTGCTACGACCTTGGCAAGTAACATACACACTCACACTTTTGTTGTAATTCGTTTCTTCTAGCACTTATATTTTATTCATGTTTTCTACTAATTAGTATAGATATCTGATATCTGAAAGAGGTTGGGAGATGTGAGTTTCGAAGTGTTTATATTAAATTCAGTTCAAATTAGATCAATATTTTGAAATTGACATTCTCAATATTTTTAGTTTAATTATGTTGCTTCTAATAATTGGGATGATAATTCCTTTGGATGTTGTCCCGTGATTTTTTGCACAATCATAGATACAATAAAAGTCTATAACGAGGTTGTGTAGAATGTACAATATAATTACAATGAATGGATAGTTTCTAGGTTTGACACTCTATGTTAGCAATGGAGACACTCTCATTGTTAAAGTCTTTAACAAGGTGCAATATAACGCTACCATCCACTAGTTTGTGTAGCTTTCCATATTATGACTAGAAGAACCTCATTTGCATTCAAAGAAATTGTTAATTCACACTCAACCTTAGATTATTTATGCTATATTCACAGGCATGGAGTGCGGCAGTTGCGAATAGTGTGGGTCGATGGACTAGAGTATATAACCCAATGTCCAATTCAGCCAGGAGGAAACTACACTTATAGATTCACCATCACTGGCCAAGAAGGTACTCTGTGGTGGGATGCGCATAACTCATGGATTAGAGCTACAATGTATGGAGCCCTCATTATTTCTCCCACATAGGGAACATCTTACCCATTTCACAAGCCTGCCCAAGAGATTCCCATCCTGCTTGGTATGCATACCATACTATTTATACATTCCCATAACTGTTCATGAGTAATTAACTCTATGGTTTTGATTCTCAAAAAAATATTGTGTGCTAACAAATAGGAGAACGGTGGAATGCAAACCCCATCGATTTCCTCAACGAAGCAACACTCACAGGAGGTGACCCTAACAATTCAGATGCTTTCACTATAAATGGCCACCCAGGAAACCTCTATCCATGCTTAGCCTGAGGCAATACCTATAATTCAAAAGTTGTATAAACCAAAATGTATTCTCAATACAGTTATTATTAAACTACTGTCGATGAATGCTGATACGTTTAGAGGCGTTGTGAAGACAGGGAAGACTAATATTCTCCAAGTGATAAATGTTTCACTGAATAACAACTTGTTTGTCTCCCTAACAAACCACAAAATGACAGTTGTGGTGGTGGATGCATTGTACACAAATCCCCACAAAACACAAGTTATCATGTTGGTACTAGGGAAAACTACAAACGTGCTTGTGAAATTCAGTAGAACTGAAGGTAGATTTTATCTGGCTGCCCATGCATATGGAAGTAGAAGTGGAACCTCATTTGGTAACCCACCACTGCAATCTTCGAGTATAGTACAGGAAGCTTATCCACATTAGTAACGCCTAAACTGCCAAAGCTTCTCATGTACAATGACACCAAGACTACCACTAGATTTGAAAGCAATCTAAGAAGCCTGGCATCTCTCAACCACCCTATTTTGGTTCCCCAGGCAGTTGATTAGAATCTTTTGTACACGATGGGATTGGGACTAATCGACTGCCCCAACCAGTCATGCACAGGGCTGAATGGAGAAAGAGTTGCAGCAAGCATGAATATCACTCATTTGTACTACCAAAATCCTTTTTGATACTACAAGCTTACCATTTGAGCATTGAAGGAGTCTTTACAGATGGCTTCCCTAATAACCCTCTACTGCAATTCAATTATACTGCTGAAAATATCAGCGCTAGCCTTTGGTCAACAATGAGAAGCACCAAAGTAAAAGTACTGAAATACAAAACTACAGTGCAAGTAATTCTTCATGGCACAAATATCTTAGATGCCAAAAACCATCCAATTCATCTTCATGGTTATGACTTTTACATTGTAGGATTGGGATTCAGAAATTACAATGCAGAGAAGGATTCTCATAAATTCAATTTGGTGGATCCTCTCAAGCGCAATATTGTCAATGTTCTAGTCAGTGGATGGGCTTGTAAGGAAGTAAAGGTGTGCAGAAACACTTCCTACGCTAACCTTGAGAGGAGAGTTATGCAAAATTCAAATAAAATATTACAAATATTTCAAGAAACACATAATACCATGAACATAATAACAATAAAACCATAAGCTGCAAAGGGCAATCCGGGGATGGTCGGAAGTGGAGGTGTGTTAAGGGATTCAAATGGTAACTTTATGGTGGTTGTTGCCATTTCCCTAGGTCATCAAACCAACCATGTGGCGGAGGCTATAGGAGTTTTTCAAGTTTTAAAGTTAGCTCATAATTTGAATATTAAATACTTATGGCTTGAAGGGGACTCTAAAAATATCATTGACTATCTCCTAGGTAGGACCCCCCCTCCTGGTCTATAAAGAATTGGATTGATGAAGCAAAGTCTATTCTAGACAAGTTCGATAATGTAAATTTTCACACGTCTACAGAGAATCTAACATCGTGGCAGATTACTTTGCGAATGAGGGGTAAAGAGGAGAGGATTGAATGTGTGGTAGAATTTTAGGGATTTGGGAGCTGAAGTCAAGGCCTTATTAAATTATGATGTTACACATGGGAAAGAGGAAAATATATTTAATGATTAAAGCGAAAAGGGCTAAGTAAATCAAAATCAAGAGATTTGATGGGTTGTGTCATATTACTTAGCTGGGAAGAAAAAGCAGCATGCTTTGTGGGTTCATTGGAATGGATGTGTAAGATTGTAACAGGTTTTTGACACTGGTAGAGTTTGCAATGAGGTGCAAACGAATATGGAGGGGACAAGAAAAGAGTTGAGCCAAATAGCTACGAGGTGCACACGAGAAATGATAAGGTCTATAAATAGGTTGTGAGAGGTGGTTTGGTTCCATTTCTGGAAAAAATTCATGGGCTAGATACTATGGCTACAAACTATTTTGAGAAGAACTGGAACAATGGTGAAATAATCCTCTTTGGGAGAAAGGTGAAGTTGGATGAGAAAATTATAGGAGAGGTGACTGGAATTTCCACTGAGGGTGTGAAATTTTATCACGATAGAAGGTTTTCTGACAAGGCGGTAATTAAATTCCCTAAGAAGGAAAAAAAGAATTTGAAACTGGTCAAAATTTCCAATAGCTACTTTGAAATTGACACCATCAAGGTGTTGTGGAGAAAGGTGCTTCGTATCATAATGGAGTATATTACCCTGGACGGGAGATTCACCAGAGTTTATAGTCATCATTTTGCTATCCTTAACCACTTCCGCCATAAGGTATAGATTTCTCTGCCTCATTATCTATTTTGTTCGTTGAGTAATAGCCTTGAGGACCACAAGAAAAATCCTAGGGGATACCTTATTCTTCATCTTGGTCTTATTAGGTTAATATATGAACACTATCAAAGCCTATCAGCTTTATCCAAACCAGTTGCCTCCACAGCGTCTGAGGACTATGAAACAAATAGTGGTGGTTTGAAGAATCAGCCTAACCAGGAGAGAATTGTTGAAGCCCGCCTGCCCCCTATGTTGTCTGGTAAGAAAACCCAACTTAGTAAACCCCTGCTTGCTAAAGCTAACCCTAAGACCTACCCCAACTGCCAGGTTCCCTTAAAGAATCCCACTCTCAAGGGCTCCCCTACCAATAAGTTGGTTTCCTACTCTGTGAATTTTCTGGAGGACAAAACTGAGAACCCTGAAGCTAGCAAAAACTATGTGTCTACCCCTCCTGCCTATTTCAGAGTTGAAGGTACCAGATTTCCTAGCTCCCCCAATCCGGATGATGTTAACCTCATTTTAGACCAGGTTCAGTCTAGAGATATTCTTGCCTCTGCCAGAAGTGATGTTGGTGACATTTTCAGGGTTTTGAAATGGGTCTATCAAGAAATTAATGATCTTAATCATAGAAATAGGGTTCTTAATAGCAAGTTGGAGGAACTGGAATTGAATTTTTCTGCTCTTAGCAATGAAGAAGGAAAATGGAAAAAGAACATTACTGGAACGAGAGAAGATGACATTGACGACAAGTATAAGACTCTAGAAGCTGAGATTGTTAAAATAAAAAATAACATGAAAATTGTTGTGGAACAAAACCATAAAATGGCTAGGCATAATGCCATTATCATCAATGCAATGTTTGAAAAGTTGGAGAAGTCACAATAAGGCTCGTTGGTTGTTGATCTGGAAGAGGACAAGGATAAAAGCAAGAACGAGGACCAAGGTATATCGAAAATGACCCGTGCCAACCTTAAGAGGAAAGCGCCTCCTACTACCCAAATGGTCCAAATCTTAAAGAGAGGGGTTCAGGAAATGAACGACTTGGAAGCTGAGACTGTGGAAACATTAAAGTCCCAAGTTTAATTACTGGTGGCGTTTTGTCTGGTCTTTTTGGGTCTTTTCTGTGGCCCTTGTTGGCTTTTTTGGTGGCTGTGGCTTTGTCATTTTGTTTTTTTCTTTACATCCTTTCTGTTAATGGTGACTTTGATGATCTAATCTTTTATATGTAACTTTGTGGTTTCGAGTCCTTGTAAAACCCATTTTTTCCTCTTTCAAAAATAATAAAACCATAACTTAGTGATTTACGTGGGGGAAACCCTTTCAAGAGAAAAACCCCACACTCCAAAACCTGCACAATGTATTATCAAATCTAGAAATAGATTACAACACACCTGTAATGCAAGTTCTTATAGGAGTCTTCACCTCAACTCAATTTAGAGGAATTTCAGCAGCATTCCGGCAGCATACAAACTTGCAAACTAACTCTCACCTTTCTCTCCAAAATGACTATCTCAAAGTACCAATATATACTATTACATTGTATATGAGAACCTTCTAGAGATAAAGCATTTCTTTTAGAAACATATAATAAAAACTTATCTCTATCTCCAAATAAAACATACTTCTCAAAATAGCCACTTTTTACCTATCAAAAAATATTCTATTCTTGGCTTGCTTTATTTTTATTTCCATGCAAGGTTTCAAGACACTTATTTTTTTGTTTTAAAACGCTTTATTCTTAACATTCTCCCACTTTTTGAACACCTTGCATGAGCCAATAGAAAATAGGTAGTTAATTGTTGAGGGCCGAAAGCCCATTAATTCGGAACACCATCTAAACTTCTCTATGCTCACAGGTTTTGTTAATGCATCTACAACATTCGCCATAGTCTCTACCTTTTCCATCTTTGCCCTGCCATCCTTGACCATATCTCTCACGAAGTGATATTGAACATCAATGTGTTTGGTCCTGGCATGAAAAGTCGGGTTCTTTGCAAGGGATATTGCACTCTGACTGTCACAATAGACTGTAACTACTCTATGTTTTAATCCAATATTTGAACACAAATGCTTCAACCAAATGGCTTCTTTACAAGCATGAGTAGCTGCCATGTACTCTGCCTCAATAATGGAAAAAGTGACCACATCCTATCGCTTGCTCATCCAACTGATTGCACCACCATTAAGAGTAAACACATATGCACTAGTGGACCTTCTGCTATCAACATCACCAGCCCAATCTGAATCCACAAAACCATGAATACTCAGGGAATGTTGATCTCTTGTACCATGAAAACATATAGAGTACTTTGTTGTACCCTACAAATATCTGAAGACCCTCTTAACTGCATCCCAATGCACTCTTCCAGGATTAGACATAAAACGAGAAAGAAATCCCACTACTTGGGAAATGTCTGGTCTTGTACAGACCATAGCATACATTAAGCTTCCAACTGCACTCTGGTAGGGCACTCTACTCATGTCTTCCATCTTCGATGGGGATGTAGGACATTGTGAAATAGAGAGCTTCATTCCCAATGTAACAGAAACACAAAGTGGTTTAGAATCTTGCATGTTGAACCTTTGCAAAACAAAACAAACATACTTACTCTGGCTAAGCCATATCTTTATGTTCTCATGATCTCTGTTAATCTCCATCCCAAGTATGTGTTTTGTTGCACCAAGATCTTTCATTTCAAATTTCATAGAGAGCTGAGATTTCAATTCTGCAATCAAACCTTTTCCTTTCCCAATAAACAATATGTCATCAACATATAAAGTAATTGCCAGGAAACAATCACCATCAGATTTAAAATATACATAGTGATCAGATTTAGACTACACATATCCCAAACTCAACACATATGTATCGAACTTCTGGTACCACATCCTAGGACTTTGTTTAAGGCCATATAGAGATTTCTTTAACTTACAAACCAACTTGTTTTTACCTTTTCCCACGTAATGCTCTGGCTGTGTCATATAAATCACTTCCTCCAAATCACCATGAAGGAATGGGGTGAAGCCACAATAGTGGTTTACAATTCAAGTGATGAAGGAAAACTCACAAAAAATGACTCCAAAGCAACAAAAAAAAAAGTGATTTTGGGAGTTCGTACGAACCTACTGGTTCGAGTGAATCCATTAGGGGTTCGCCTGAACCAAGGTTCAAGCGAACCCCTTTGAATTTTGGCCTAAAAATAAAAAACCAAATGCATAGCAAAGGGGTTCGCCCGAACCCCCTTGAAGGGGTTCATTCAAACCCCCCTTGCCCCTCATCCCCCTCCTGAGACCCAGAAAAATTCTATTTTTTTATGCTTCAGAGGTCGTGTTGAGGATGAAAATGGAGGAGTCTTTAGAAACCCATCTGGAATTAGGTAGTCCTCTGAACGAGCTACCCAACGAATATAATTTTAATATCTTTTGATTTTATTATGTATTTTTTAGTTTTATTAAACATAGGATTTTCATTGAAAATGAAGGTACCTATTCCGCACATGTGGAAAAATAGCAAATTATCAAATTTATTTTTTGAAAAATATGGGTGCACCAGATATTGAAGTCCTTGATACAACAAAAAAAAAAAAAAATTCGATATATACAAAAAAGGTTACGCATTAT
>VDFB02268990.1:55190-68824 GCA_007258455.2 Sequoia sempervirens | reverse complement strand
TAATGAGTTTTTAAATTATGCATTACTTTTTGAAAGTTCTTTCCAAAAATATACTTAAATTTTGAACAATTAATAGATTCAATGTTTATAAATTGTTTTATATATTTTTAAATAATCTATATAATATAATTTATAAGTTTATATGTAATAAATTGATTAAAAAATGAGTGTACCAATAATTTTTTTATTACATATTTGAGATTATTATTTTTTATTTAAAAAATATTAAAGAAAAATGGGTGTTATATGTCTTTTCAAGTTTATTTTTAAGAAATCATGTTTAAAAAAAAAAAAAAATGATTCTTTCAACTAAAAAATCTAGAAGTAGAAGATATTTCCCTACCAACCTTACAAAAGATAGAACTCAAAAGCTTTTGTACTTCAAAATATTTTATGATATTTTTGAATTTAGAATTTGGTTTAATTTTAAAATATGAAATTATTTGCATGCAAAAAAGAAAAATAGAAAAAAGAAAGGTTGCTTTTATATTTAAATATATTTTTTTAATTTATTTTAAAACTATAATTAGTAATTGTTAAATTATTTTAAAATGAATATGTAATTTTATTTAACTCATTTGTATTGGATAATCTCTATAATAATAAATTATTTAATAAAAATTGGATAATTAATAATTTATAAAAATTATAACTTTTTTTTATTTTAGAATGAAATTTAAGTTCTGAAAATATTGTACATCGTATTTAGCTTGATTTAGTGAAATTCGTAGATTTTTTTTTCCAATAATTTGATTAAACTTATTTTACATTTTTACATTAGATTTTTTTTTTATTAAATATAAAATACTAAAAATATTGTAAAGATTAAAAAAATATAACATATCTTCTCAATTAACTTCAATCAACCATAAGAATATTCCAAACAACAAATTATTAGATTGCACTTTTCAAATAAAGAATACGCTTTTTAAAATAAATTGTTTTTTTTTTTAATACATTTTTTCATATTATCTCTAATCCCAACTATTGTCTCTAAGGAGACAAAAGTGAAATTGTCTCTAAAGAGACAAAAATAGTTATGTTTCATATTACTTTATAGAGACAATTTTTTAAGAAAATAATTTGAAACACTCGCTTAAAGACAATATTTAAGACAATACACAAGTTTTTTTTGTCTCAAGTTAAGACAATTGACTCAAAAATTGTCTTTAACCCCCCTCTATGTAATAGTGTTGCTACGACCTTGGCAAGTAACATACACACTCACACTTTTGTTGTAATTCGTTTCTTCTAGCACTTATATTTTATTCATGTTTTCTACTAATTAGTATAGATATCTGATATCTGAAAGAGGTTGGGAGATGTGAGTTTCGAAGTGTTTATATTAAATTCAGTTCAAATTAGATCAATATTTTGAAATTGACATTCTCAATATTTTTAGTTTAATTATGTTGCTTCTAATAATTGGGATGATAATTCCTTTGGATGTTGTCCCGTGATTTTTTGCACAATCATAGATACAATAAAAGTCTATAACGAGGTTGTGTAGAATGTACAATATAATTACAATGAATGGATAGTTTCTAGGTTTGACACTCTATGTTAGCAATGGAGACACTCTCATTGTTAAAGTCTTTAACAAGGTGCAATATAACGCTACCATCCAGTAGTTTGTGTAGCTTTCCATATTATGACTAGAAGAACCTCATTTGCATTCAAAGAAATTGTTAATTCACACTCAACCTTAGATTATTTATGCTATATTCATAGGCATGGAGTGCGACAGTTGCGAATAGTGTGGGTCGATGGACTAGAGTATATAACCCAATGTCCAATTCAGCCAGGAGGAAACTACACTTATAGATTCACCATCACTGGCCAAGAAGGTACTCTATGGTGGGATGCGCATAACTCATGGATTAGAGCTACAATGTATGGAGCCCTCATTATTTCTCCCACATAGGGAACATCTTACCCATTTCACAAGCCTGCCCAAGAGATTCCCATCCTGCTTGGTATGCATACCATACTATTTATACATTCCCATAACTGTTCATGAGTAATTAACTCTATGGTTTTGATTCTCAAAAAAATATTGTGTGCTAACAAATAGGAGAACGGTGGAATGCAAACCCCATCGATTTCCTCAACGAAGCAACACTCACAGGAGGTGACCCTAACAATTCAGATGCTTTCACTATAAATGGCCACCCAGGAAACCTCTATCCATGCTTAGCCTGAGGCAATACCTATAATTCAAAAGTTGTATAAACCAAAATGTATTCTCAATATAGTTATTATTAAACTACTGTCGATGAATGTTGATACGTTTAAAGGCATTGTGAAGACAGGGAAGACTAATATTCTCCAAGTGATAAATGTTTCACTGAATAACAACTTGTTTGTCTCCCTAAAAAACCACAAAATGACAGTTGTGGTGGTGGATGCATTGTACACAAATCCCCACAAAACACAAGTTATCATGTTGGTACTAGGGAAAACTACAAACGTGCTTGTGAAATTCAGTAGAACTGAAGGTAGATTTTATCTGGCTGCCCATGCATATGGAAGTAGAAGTGGAACCTCATTTGGTAACCCACCACTGCAATCTTCGAGTATAGTACAGGAAGCTTATCCACATTAGTAACGCCTAAACTGCCAAAGCTTCTCATGTACAACGACACCAAGACTACCACTAGATTTGAAAGCAATCTAAGAAGCCTGGCATCTCTCAACCACCCTATTTTGGTTCCCCAGGCAATTGATTAGAATCTTTTGTACACGATGGGATTGGGACTAATCGACTGCCCCAACCAGTCATGCACAGGGCTGAATGGAGAAAGAGTTGCAGCAAGCATGAATATCACTCATTTGTACTACCAAAATCCTTTTTGATACTACAAGCTTACCATTTGAGCATTGAAGGAGTCTTTACAGATGGCTTCCCTAATAACCCTCTACTGCAATTCAATTATACTGCTGAAAATATCAGCGCTAGCCTTTGGTCAACAATGAGAAGCACCAAAGTAAAAGTACTGAAATACAAAACTACAGTGCAAGTAATTCTTCATGGCACAAATATCTTAGATGCCAAAAACCATCCAATTCATCTTCATGGTTATGACTTTTACATTGTAGGATTGGGATTCAGAAATTACAAAGCAGAGAAGGATTCTCATAAATTCAATTTGGTGGATCCTCTCAAGCGCAATATTGTCAATGTTCTAGTCAGTGGATGGGCTTGTAAGGAAGTAAAGGTGTGCAGAAACACTTCCTACGCTAACCTTGAGAGGAGAGTTATGCAAAATTCAAATAAAATATTACAAATATTTCAAGAAACACATAATACCATGAACATAATAACAATAAAACCATAAGCTGCAAAGGGCAATCTGGGGATGGTCGGAAGTGGAGGTGTGTTAAGGGATTCAAATGGTAACTTTATGGTGGTTGTTTCCATTTCCCTAGGTCATCAAACCAACCATGTGGCGGAGGCTATAGGAGTTTTTCAAGTTTTAAAGTTAGCTCATAATTTGAATATTAAATACTTATGGCTTGAAGGGGACTCTAAAAATATCATTGACTATCTCCTAGGTAGGACCCCCCCTCCTGGTCTATAAAGAATTGGATTGATGAAGCAAAGTCTATTCTAGACAAGTTCGATAATGTAAATTTTCACACGTCTACAGAGAATCTAACATCGTGGCAGATTACTTTACGAATGAGGGGTAAAGATGAGAGGATTGAATGTGTGGTAGAATTTTAGGGATTTGGGAGCTGAAGTCAAGGCCTTATTAAATTATGATGTTACACATGGGAAAGAGGAAAATATATTTAATGATTAAAGCGAAAAGGGCTAAGTAAATCAAAATCAAGAGATTTGATGGGTTGTGTCATATTACTTAGCTGGGAAGAAAAAGCAGCATGCTTTGTGGGTTCATTGGAATGGATGTGTAAGATTGTAACAGGTTTTTGACACTGGTAGAGTTTGCAATGAGGTGCAAATGAATATGGAGGGGACAAGAAAAGAGTTGAGCCAAATAGCTACGAGGTGCACACGAGAAATGATAAGGTCTAGAAATAGGTTGTGAGAGGTGGTTTGGTTCCATTTCTGGAAAAAATTCATGGGCTAGATACTATGGCTACAAACTATTTTGAGAAGAACTGGAACAATGGAGAAATAATCCTCTTTGGGAGAAAGGTGAAGTTGGATGAGAAAATTATAGGAGAGGTGACTGGAATGTCCATTGAGGGTGTGAAATTTTATCACGATAGAAGGTTTTCTGACAAGGCGGTAATTAAATTCCCTAAGAAGGAAAAAAAGAATTTGAAACTGGTCAAAATTTCCAATAGCTACTTTGAAATTGACACCATCAAGGTGTTGTGGAGAAAGGTGCTTCGTATCATAATGGAGTATATTACCCTGGACGGGAGATTCACCAGAGTTTATAGTCATCATTTTGCTATCCTTAACCACTTCCGCCATAAGGTATAGATTTCTCTGCCTCATTATCTATTTTGTTCGTTGAGTAATAGCCTTGAGGACCACAAGAAAAATCCTAGGGGATACCTTATTCTTCATCTTGGTCTTATTAGGTTAATATATGAACACTATCAAAGCCTATCAGCTTTATCCAAACCAGTTGCCTCCACAGCGTCTGAGGACTATGAAACAAATAGTGGTGGTTTGAAGAATCAGCCTAACCAGGAGAGAATTGTTGAAGCCCGCCTGCCCCCTATGTTGTCTGGTAAGAAAACCCAACTTAGTAAACCCCTGCTTGCTAAAGCTAACCCTAAGACCTACCCCAACTGCCAGGTTCCCTTAAAGAATCCCACTCTCAAGGGCTCCCCTACCAATAAGTTGGTTTCCTACTCTGCGAATTTTCTGGAGGACAAAACTGAGAACCCTAAAGCTAGCAAAAACTATGTGTCTACCCCTCCTGCCTATTTCAGAGTTGAAGGTACCAGATTTCCTAGCTCCCCCAATCCGGATGATGTTAACCTCATTTTAGACCAGGTTCAGTCTAGAGATATTCTTGCCTCTGCTAGAAGTGATGTTGGTGACATTTTCAGGGTTTTGAAATGGGTCTATCAAGAAATTAATGATCTTAATCATAGAAATAGGGTTCTTAATAGCAAGTTGGAGGAACTGGAATTGAATTTTTCTGCTCTTAGCAATGAAGAAGGAAAATGGAAAAAGAACATTACTGGAACGAGAGAAGATGACATTGACGACAAGTATAAGACTCTAGAAGCTGAGATTGTTAAAATAAAAAATAACATGAAAATTGTTGTGGAACAAAACCATAAAATGGCTAGGCATAATGCCATTATCATCAATGCAATGTATGAAAAGTTGGAGAAGTCACAATAAGGCTCGTTGGTTGTTGATCTGGAAGAGGACAAGGATAAAAGCAAGAACGAGGACCAAGGTATATCGAAAATGACCCGTGCCAACCTTAAGAGGAAAGCGCCTCCTACTACCCAAATGGTCCAAATCTTAAAGAGAGGGGTTCAGGAAATGAACGACTTGGAAGCTGAGACTGTGGAAACATTAAAGTCCCAAGTTTAATTACTGGTGGCGTTTTGTCTGGTCTTTTTGGGTCTTTTCTGTGGCCCTTGTTGGCTTTTTTGGTGGCTGTGGCTTTGTCATTTTGTTTTTTTCTTTACATCCTTTCTGTTAATGGTGACTTTGATGATCTAATCTTTTATATGTAACTTTGTGGTTTCGAGTCCTTGTAAAACCCATTTTTTCCTCTTTCAAAAATAATAAAACCATAACTCAGTGATTTACGTGGGGGAAACCCTTTCAAGAGAAAAACCCCACACTCCAAAACCTGCACAATGTATTATCAAATCTAGAAATAGATTACAACACACTTGTAATGCAAGTTCTTATAGGAGTCTTCACCTCAACTCAATTTAGAGGAATTTCAGCAGCATTCCGGCAGCATACAAACTTGCAAACTAACTCTCACCTTTCTCTCCAAAATGACTATCTCAAAGTACCAATATATACTATTACATTGTATATGAGAACCTTCTAGAGATAAAGCATTTCTTTTAGAAACATATAATAAAAACTTATCTCTATCTCCAAATAAAACATACTTCTCAAAATAGCCACTTTTTACCTATCAAAAAATATTCTATTCTTGGCTTGCTTTATTTTTATTTCCATGCAAGGTTTCAAGACACTTATTTTTTTGTTTTAAAACGCTTTATTCTTAACATTCTCCCACTTTTTGAACACCTTGCATGAGCCAATAGAAAATAGGTAGTTAATTGTTGAGGGCCGAAAGCCCATTAATTCGGAACACCATCTAAACTTCTCTATGCTCACAGGTTTTGTTAATGCATCTACAACATTCGCCATAGTCTCTACCTTTTCCATCTTTGCCCTGCCATCCTTGACCATATCTCTCACGAAGTGATATTGAACATCAATGTGTTTGGTCCTGGCATGAAAAGTCAGGTTCTTTGCAAGGGATATTGCACTCTGACTGTCACAATAGACTGTAACTGCTCTATGTTTTAATCCAATATTTGAACACAAATGCTTCAACCAAATGGCTTCTTTACAAGCATGAGTAGCTGCCATGTACTCTGCCTCAATAATGGAAAAAGTGACCACATCCTATCGCTTGCTCATCCAACTGATTGCACCACCATTAAGAGTAAACACATATGCACTAGTGGACCTTCTGCTATCAACATCACCAGCCCAATCTGAATCCACAAAACCATGAATACTCAGGGAATGTTGATCTCTTGTACCATGAAAACATATAGAGTACTTTGTTGTACCCTACAAATATCTGAAGACCCTCTTAACTGCATCCCAATGCACTCTTCCAGGATTAGACATAAAACGAGAAAGAAATCCCACTACTTGGGAAATGTCTGGTCTTGTACAGACCATAGCATACATTAAGCTTCCAACTGCACTCTGGTAGGGCACTCTACTCATGTCTTCCATCTTCGATGGGGATGTAGGACATTGTGAAATAGAGAGCTTCATTCCCAATGTAACAGAAACACAAAGTGGTTTAGAATCTTGCATGTTGAACCTTTGCAAAACAAAACAAACATACTTACTCTGGCTAAGCCATATCTTTATGTTCTCATGATCTCTGTTAATCTCCATCCCAAGTATGTGTTTTGTTGCACCAAGATCTTTCATTTCAAATTTCATAGAGAGCTGAGATTTCAATTCTGCAATCAAACCTTTTCCTTTCCCAATAAACAATATGTCATCAACATATAAAGTAATTGCCAGGAAACAATCACCATCAGATTTAAAATATACATAGTGATCAGATTTAGACTACACATATCCCAAACTCAACACATATGTATCGAACTTCTGGTACCACATCCTAGGACTTTGTTTAAGGCCATATAGAGATTTCTTTAACTTACAAACCAACTTGTTTTTACCTTTTCCCACGTAATGCTCTGGCTGTGTCATATAAATCACTTCCTCCAAATCACCATGAAGGAATGGGGTGAAGCCACAATAGTGGTTTACAATTCAAGTGATGAAGGAAAACTCACAAAAAATGACTCCAAAGCAACAAAAAAAAAAGTGATTTTGGGAGTTCGTACGAACCTACTGGTTCGAGTGAATCCATTAGGGGTTCGCCTGAACCAAGGTTCAAGCGAACCCCTTTGAATTTTGGCCTAAAAATAAAAAACCAAATGCATAGCAAAGGGGTTCGCCCGAACCCCCTTGAAGGGGTTCATTCAAACCCCCCTTGCCCCTCATCCCCCTCCTGAGACCCAGAAAAATTCTATTTTTTTATGCTTCAGAGGTCGTGTTGAGGATGAAAATGGAGGAGTCTTTAGAAACCCATCTGGAATTAGGTAGTCCTCTGAACGAGCTACCCAACGAATATAATTTTAATATCTTTTGATTTTATTATGTTTTTTTTTTTAGTTTTATTAAACATTGGTTCTTCACCGAAAATGAAGGTCTTTGTTCTGCACATGTGGAAAAATAACATATTATCAAAAAAAATTGAAAAATATGAGTGCACCAGATATTGAAGTCCTTGATCCAACAAAAAAATTGAATTTCGATATATACAAAAAAGTTACTGCTATATGGTCACACTATGTCCGAATTGTAATTGGTTTGACTTCAAACTTGATTAAAGAAAAAATATTCAATAAAAACTATCTAACCAAGTGGAAGCACTAGATATCAAAGTTACAAATCTAAATTCGAAAGAATTAGAATTTTATCCTTCATGGAAAAAAAGTTATGCGTTATATGCCACTTTTTAAAAATGTTGTTTTCTAAAAAAACCAGTTTTCATGGGAGATGGAAAAAAGAAATGCAATCTGATTCCAAAAATTTTGAAAAAAATATTTTTAGAATCTACAAAGAAAATGTGATGAGACTCTAGTTTGCATCATCTTCAAATTCCTCACGGTTTAGCCGCTATAGGTGCCCAAATGTGAAGCTTTAGTTAAAAATAATAATTTCAGTGTCCAGTTTGGCCAAAAATTGTAAACCACTATTGTGGGATCACCCAACGTAGTTTTCACATCCATTTGTTCCACCTCTAGATCATAAGTTGCTGTAATAGATAAAAAAAACCAAATGGATGTCATTTTAGCAATAGGAGAAAAAATCTCACCATAATCAATACCCTCACCTTGAGAGTATCCCTTCGCAACCAACTGTTCCTTATACTTTTCAACATTTTCATATGAACCAATATTTTTCTTAAACACCCATTTACATCCAACAGGTTTCTGACCTTCAAGAAATGGTACAAGGTCCCATGTATCATTCCTTTTAAGGGTTGCCATCTCTTCATCCATGGCTATTTTGTAGGACTCTGCATAATTCATACCCAAAGCCTCTTAGACAGATCTCGGTTCATTAAAGTTAGTACTCAAAGAAAATATACACTTTCAATCATCATGGAAATACCCATACCTTTGAGGTGGTTTCCTTTTCCTTGAAGACCTTTGAACAAGCTAAGGTGGAGGTTCGTCCACTTGTTCCTCCTCTTTTTCCTCTTCTGAAGATTCGGAGCTTGATGAGCTCTCCTCAACTTCTTATCTATTTTGGGGTCTTGATTCAACTTCCTCATGCATAGAAGGAAGTTGAACCACCTCCTTTTTCTATTTAATTTCTTTATGTTGTTCTAGCTGAAAATTAAGTGGAGAAGATTTAGTCCCTCTAAAAATAGCACTTCTGGAATAAATTACCTTTTTTGCAACAGGGTCCCAAAGCTTGTATCCTTTCACACCATAGCTATAGCCGATGAAGATACATTTGACAAACTTAGAATCCAATTTTGTTCTCTTCTCCTTAGGCACATGTGCATATGTCTCACAACCAAAAACTCTTAGATGTCTAAGTGAAGGATTTTTCCCTAACCACGCCTCCATTGGCATTTTATCAACAAGTGTTGATGTAGGAGATCTATTTATTAAATAAAAAGTAGTGGCAACAACTTCAGCCCAAAAATTTTGTTCTAGACCAACTCCACTCAACATGCTCCTAGCCTTCTCTGTCAACATTCTATTCATTCTTTCTGCAACTCCATTCTGCTGTGGAGAATACAAAGTTGACTTTTTTCCTTTAATCCCACAATCTATATAGAATTTGTCAAAGTATGGAGAACAATACTCACCGCCATTGTAAGTCCTCAAACATTTACTTTTCTTTCCAGTATGAGTTTCTACCATAGCCTTGAACTCCTTAAAATGACTGAAAACTTTAGATTTACTCTTTAAAAAATATACCCATGTTCTCCTACTAAAATCATCAATGAAAGTAACATAATAAACTGATTTACCAATAGAAGAAACATTAATAGGACCAAATATGTACATCAAAATGGATCAGATCCAAGATACATGAAGACTTATGAGAAGACAAGTAAAACTGAACATGGTTCTATTTGCAATAAATACAATGTTCACAGAAATCAAACTCTAGATTGCAATTATTCAAACCCTCAACGAGGTTCTTACTTTTCAGGGCTTTTAAACCCTTCTCTCCAATGTGGCCAAGCCTTTGGTGCCATAACATGGTCTTCTCTGCAGGCAACTTTGATTCGGTAGACAAAGCACCCTTGGGTACCCAAAAGTCATGACCATTCGCAAAAGAGGAAACCATCTCTTTTTTTAGTGAAGTAGTTTTTGGCTTAATCTTATCATAAGTGCTATTGCATTCAACTATGCATGGATTGAGCTGGTACAATTTACCCAATCTACTTCCTCTCACTATCACCATAGCACCTCTCACCATTTTCACACCTACTTCAGAAAACTGTACATGCACACTCATATATATTAGCTTGCTAATTAGTCGATAGGCTATTTTTGTCAACTTTGCTCGGAATTTTTGTTAGCCTCGCCATTTTTCAAACTTCCGGTGGTTGGAAAAAAAGTGGCAGATGGGTTATAACTTTGGTTGGAATTTTCGTCAGCCTCCCATATTTTTTTCCTTCTGATGGCCATGAAAAAGGTGGCGGAGGAGGTTGTTGGCTACTTTGGGAATAGGGTGGCATTTTATTGGGCCATGTGGATAGAGAAGGCTATGAAAATTAAATGTTGGTTCACATCAACATTAATTTTTCTATGCCTTGGGTGTACTAGGGATGGTCATAATAACAGTTATTGTTTAACGCCTTGGGGAACAAAATGAATGTCTAGGAAATTTTCAATAAGGCATTGTTTGGTGTCGTTTTGTTGCTATACCTAATATGAGATTCGTGAGTGACGAGGATAAGCTTCTATGAGGGTGAAAGTTGGATTAAGCTTTGTGCAGCTTCTGCGAAGGTGGGTGGAGGTTATTTTGTGTTTTTTGCATGGGAGGATGGTTGAAAATGCAAAAGAAAAGTGTCACTTGTGATAATATTTTGCCTATTTTTGTGCAGGAAAGTTGGCGAGAAGAGGTGTGTTTGAAGCAAGTGGGAAGAGGTACATGTCGAAGAAACCCTTGGCAATATTGTTTGATTTGTGGTTCGCGGTCTCTACCAGGCTATATTGCTTGATTTTCCATAAGGTGCTGTTGATTTATGGTTCGTGTTTTGTGTGTATGGTTTTGCATGGATTTGATACTATGATTTTTTTTGGGTTTCTATTTATGGTTTCCATTATCTACGTATGTTTGTAGGCTTGGAGAAACAAGGAAGCCTGGAGAAAGCTGGCAGAAAGAGGTTTGTTTGAAACAAGAAGGAAGATGTGCATATGGAAAAAACCATTTGCTATATTGTTTCATTTGTGGCTCATCGTTTTTGGCAGGCGATATTATTCTATCTGTGATAGGGTACTATTGATTGCTTCTAATTTTTATAAGGGGATGTTGAGAAAAGACTATATTGTTTGTGAAAATGAGTATTGTTTGGTTTAAGGTTTCACATTTTGTGTTTATGGTTTTGCATGGGTTCCTATCTATCATTTTTTTTGTTTTGGGGGTTTCTTCATCTGGGTCGGTCTTTAAACCAATATTGTTTGATTTATGGCTTCTGGTTTGTGGTTATGGGTATGTGTAGGATCATGATGGGCCAAAAAGTGGCAATATGATGGGTATGTGGCTGATAACTTTGTTTACCCAAAATTGATGAAACGAAAAGGGTTTTTAAAGGAGATTCTTAGCTTTCCACCAATATAAATTATGTTTTACTTTGAATTTAATAAGTACTTATTATTCATTTTTTATTTGAATAATGACTAAAGTCTTGATTGATAAGCTGATTGAAAAACATCTATAGATTTCAAACGGTATCACATTTTTTGAATCCAAAAAATGTGTCACATCCTATGCTTCACATACTATAGGATTAAAAAAAGAAAAAATGAATTTCATGAAGTTTTGACCAAGTTAAGGTGGTCAGACATACGATTTTTTATATTTTTTAAAAGTTGTAATAAAAAATTCATAATTAATAAGTTACTTGGAAAAAAATTGTAAAAAAATATGCATCACATCAGGACATGAGTCCTTTACTTATATCTAAAATCTTATAAAAAAATATTATTATTTTATTATGGTTAGGGTGGTCAAATAGACACCTACTTCTTATTTTTTCCCTGAAATTTAAGTACTACTGCATTGAAACTTCAAATTTTCACCAAATAGATTTTTTTTTAAACAAACCTAGTAGTTTAGAAACTACACTCAGTTTTCTACAGATTCTATTCTTACATATTTTTGAAATAATATAGATAACTTATTCAAATTTTTACGTCAAGTTTCCTAACTCTGATTTGTCTGAATTTTTTGCCACTTAAGGGCCTCTTTTTTCCATGATGATCCTACACATACCCTTATGGTTACAATGGAATAAAATAGTCAATCCTATACACTTTGTGTTAGCTTCCATTAGGATTGTCGATTATAGTTCTATTGCTTAAGCTATATTGTTTCTTTTTGGAGAAGGTGCTATTGAAAAGGCTGTATTGTTTCAATTTTCAAGGAGGTTGTGTTGAGAAATGAGTGTTTTTTGTATGGGTTTGTTACTGTCAACTTTTGAAGGGTTTGTGTTTAATGTTTGCGTTTTGTGGGTATGTTTGGAACATAATAAAATTGTTGAGGTTATTGATTTTTTGTCGATTGTTATTGTATAGCTCGGACTATATTGTGGCTTTCTGTATCTGGGTGGCTGTTGAAACCAATGTTGTTTGATTTATGGCTTTCATTTTTTGGTTATGGTTGGAACAAAATAAAATAATTAATGTTGTTGATTCTATGTTTGGTTACATTAGGTATTATTGATTATTGTTCTTTGCCTTAGGCTATATTGGGTATATTTTAATACCGATATATGTGTAAGATTAAAATTGTTAAGGTTATGGAGTTTTGGTCAATTCTTATTGTATAGCTCGGGCTATATTGTAGCTTTCTGCATCTAGGTGGATATTGAAACCAATGTTGTTTGGTTTATGGATTTCATTTTCTGGTTATGGTTGGAACAAAATTAAATAATTAATGTTGTTGATTCTATGTTTGGTTACATTATGTATTATTGATTATTGTTCTCTTCCTTAGGTTATATTGGGTATATTTTAATAACAATATATATGTGTATATATATGCATATATATGTGTACATATATACATATATTTATATATATATATATATAAATTTTTTGTGGGTCTCTCTTTATGGCTTACATTTAGTGGATATGTTGGCAATGGGGAAAAATTATTGACCTTATGCAGTTTTTGTCAATTGTTACTATCTAGCTCAGCCTATATTGTCTCATTTTCGATCAGGTTATGTTCAAAAGGCTATATTGTTTGGTTTTTCAATAAGGTGTTGTTCATAGAAGAGAATATTATTTGTTAAAACATATTATGCTTCATTTATGGACATGTTATATGGGTCAATTTTTGACGGGTTTCTCTTTAATATTTGTGTTTTGTGGGTATGTTTGCAATGGGATAAAATTGTTGAGGTTATGCAGGTTTTGTCAATTGTTATTGTATAGCTTTGGCTGTATTGTGGCTTTCTCCATTTGGGTCATTGTTGAAACCAATGTTGTTTGATTTATGGCTTTGGTTTTCTGGTTATGGTTGGAACAAAATAAAATAATTACTTTTGTTGAATCTATGTTTTGTTACATTAGGTATTATTGATTATTGTTTTTTGCCATAGACTATATTGGGTTTATTTTAATATTAATATATATGTGTATATGTA